>CM053030.1:100106872-100224372 GCA_028564925.1 Lithobates sylvaticus | reverse complement strand
TTCCATCCCACCCTCTTATGCTTTTATGTTTTTGTAGAAGCTGCCACCTTGCTTTTCATATAGTGTATGATTAAGATTCAAGGTCAAATCCAAAGGGCTCTCCAGTGTGTGGAAACATATACTCTCTTTCTAACAATTTGTGTTAAAAACAGAGGTTTTATTTGGACAACGTTTGTAAATGTATTCATGGAAGCTGTACAGCCTCATCAAGGCCTCTCGGTGTTATGTGGTCCTAGCTTCAATCCATGAGAGTCACCATGTTGGAGGATATATAGCAGGGCATAAATTGACGGCAGGTATGCCTATATGGAGCTCATTCCACTTTAAAGTTGCAGAAGCACAGCAAAAATGGCAGCTGAAGACTTCAGGATGTCCCCACACCAAATGTATATATCATTTATCTTTTCAGATACTGTAAAACTACAATGAAATACAACCATAGCACTGAGAGTATTGGTAGACAGAAAAGGGGGGAGAAAGACAACACTTATGCCAGTCTTGGACCAGCAATCCGGAAACTCTAGGACAATGAATTGGGTAATGGGAATAAGCCACCAGCACTTATGTCTGCCCAGCTCCTGAGTCTGTTGCGCTGTTGTTCTGTACCAGGCCTACCCAAAATTGCAAATGATGCCCACAGTTGTAAATAAATCTACTCATATGGCCTGCACCACCCAGCCAAGACAATAGAGGGTCGGATAACAATAAGGTAAGTAAGTGATCCAATGGCAAATACATTTTTGTAATGTATAAACCCTTGTTCACGTTGGAGCGACTTGTCATGCCATTTGACAGGTCAAATGGCATGACAAATCACAACCTATTGTCCGCAATGGCGATTTTCAAATTGATGCGACACCAACTTGCGGTGTCACATCGATATAAAAAAGTAGTTCCTGCACTACTTTTGGCCATTTTGGGTGTAACTTGCATAGACAAATGTGCATAAAGCCACACATATGTCTTCAAAGCCGCACCCGAAGTTGCACTGACATCCGTTTTTAAAATCGTTTGATTTCAGATGAAGTGGCACAATTTCAAAGCCACGTTCAATGTGAATGAGGGGCTAGTCTGAGTACAGTGGAGAATATTTGGTTCCAACAATTATATCCACCTAGATAATGTTAATGTTCTGGCCTAGGTAGTATTGGTGCACACACTACACACTACAGTGTGGATTGACCTGGTGTTAAATAGGCCACTCAGGATGCCTACTTTCCATGGCATTAGATGGTTTAGCACTAGCCTCTCCTTGCCAGTGATGTTTGCTACTCCTTAGCATGTCCTCTCTGGCCTTCCTTGGGGGCAAGGTTTTAAGATGACCCCCATTGTGGCTTGGGAAAAGTGCAGAGTTGGGTTCCTCTGAATGGAACATATTGTAATCATTTGAAATGGTCATATACCTTATACTCTATGAACATCAGCAACACAGAATTGTATGTGTAAAAGGCACTATCCTAGCAGAAACAAAAGTGTTTTGGTATTATATTTTTATGTAAACTCATGTAGTGCTCACTCCCAGGGGAGCCGCTGAGAATATGCCCAGGTCTTTTTTGCTAATACAGAGGCTGTCTACCACAGGCACCGTTCCATGTACACCAACAATACAGGCTCAGTCTAGGGGATAACTTGAACAGGAGAGGGTTTCAGGGATCAAGATAGTCCAAATGATAGCAGACATAATAGGAGGGCAGCTTCTCACTAATCTTCTCTAAACAGGCTTTCCTGGAGGTAACAGGGGATAACCAATACATCTAGGGCTCTATAAGAGCAGTCCTAGTCCATATAGCAACCTCTAGCACTTAGTTCCCTTTCAGCACTTGTACACCCAAGAGTTCACAGCAAGGCCTTTACTCACAGGATCTGTCTGCCACCCAGCATCCACAGGTAATTCCTCAGTCAAGGAGACAAAAATACCCTTCTCCATACCAGGACTCCAGCACCAAACCCTCCAGCCAATAATCCTTTAGCCATCTTCTACAGGCCCAGCACCTGCTGAGGCTCAGACTGCAACTTCTTGTATCTCCCAGAGGCAGCAGTCCCGGTGAGAACTGGAACCCTCCAGGAAGAGAAAAGAGCACTCCGGAAAGTCCTCCCAAACATTTAACACCCCCCCCCCCCCAGTCACCTTCACCTAAATAAAATATTTACAAAGATGTGAGGATTCTACTCACTTTTACTGTATATTATATTATATTATAATGGATAGGAAGGGGGTAGGTGAGCCTGGTGGGAGCCCACTCCTCCTTAAAAGGCACAGGGGCACTGGACGCCCAGCAAAATATTAGAAGCAAAATATTAGAAGCAAAATATTAGAAGCCTTTATGGGTCTCTATTTACTAGCAACCAAGCAAAACTAATTTTTGTTTTGGTAATATTTGCCTTGATGAAACATCCAGTTTATAGGGATTTTGCTCATGTTGCCCAATCCAGTGGATGTCAGATGAAAGGGCTGCTAGTCTTATTAATGGCAGGATTTAGAATCTCTAAACCTGTAGTGAGCAGAGTATCAGTGCTAATTAGCGTAAATTCCATCATAAAAATACGGTAGTTGGAACAGTGGACTTGCTGTATCCTCCTTATCTGATCAAGTCTTTTATTTTGTGATGCATGGTTTATATAATGGATATTCACTGCTAATTGCATTATCTATTTTCTCCCTGCTCTCCTAGAGGATTATGAGTGGGAAGTAATTTGTCACTAGACCATACGGCTTACTAGACTTCCCCCTCTTGCCGACCACTGCTACATTTACTTTTGTATATTGATTTATGCAAATTATAGGTGATGTAGCTGCATCAAATTACATGTTTTCCTGTCTGTACAATTTCTGCTGAAACAAATGGAGAGAGGAAATGGAGGAATAAAAGGCGTTTACAGTATTGTGTTTAGCTGATTGCGTTGTATTAGTAAGGAAAGGAATCTGCAGCATACAATTTTTTTGGCATTATGGGAATGCCTGACCACATGACCATCTGCATAGGTAAAGGAAATCCGCTGGGAGTTGTAGCTATGACTACTGCAATCATTCATTTAACTTAATATTTATTTATATTTTTTTAATTAAAGCTTTTATCCACTTTTTCCATTATACTGAAAAATATGACAAAACAAGGTAAGATACTCATCTTTTTTTCATACAATTCATTCAATATTTTGTTTAGTGCACCATTTTAATTTCTATACATATATTCACAGAGCTTTTGTTCTCAGAGAAAAAGGAGTAGGTACTTTCTTCCCACCCCAAGTCACCCTTGTCTCCATCCCATACCTACCTCTGAGCACTGTCCCTTGTCTCCGCCTCCTACCTACCTCCCTGTACCGCCTTTTTTAAAGGATACAGAACTAGGTATCATTTTGTGGTGTTAAAGGAGAAGTACAGCCAAAGCTTGTTTGACTGTACTTCTCCTGTGGATCACAGGAGTGCAGTTCGTTCTTCACTCCTGAGACTCATTTTCAGCAGACAGCAGCCGAAGCCTGCTGTCGGCTGACATCACAGGGCCGGTGCAGGCAAGATTGCGACAATTAAGTCAGGTTCTGCCCACATGCCTGGACTGGCACCAGGCTTAGCCTCTCAGAGCCTGAGCCGGCCTCTACAGCCCAGCACTCCAGTGAGCATGGGGGGGGGGGGGGAGGGGAGGCAGTGCAGAGAGCTGGGGCCTGACTAATCTAATAATCAGCTTCTCTAGAATGGGAATGTTGGAAAATTCTTGTTCAGTCAGCACTGCAGCAAGCTAATCAGTCTAATCTGACGGTCCCCACATTCAGAATACAATAGCTCAGAGGGTATTTCCTTGATCCATTTTGCTTGATCCATCCATTTCAGCCTTACTGCATAGGTCCCCAGGTGAAAATAAAGGAAAGAACGCCTAAAAAAATAAAAAGAATACAGCCACCATATTTAAGAATTGGTAAGCTGAAATATAATAATAATATGTGTGCTTTTGGGTTTAAAACTTTAACCGCTTGCCGCCCGCTGGCTGTCATATGATGTCCAGGTGGCACGGCTCTCGTTCTAGGAGGGCGTTATATGACGCCTTTGCCTTCCCGGCCCACCAGGGGGCGCACACGCCCGCCGTGTCACTAGGGACTCGATTCGCGTGCCCGACGGGCACAAACTCCGCCGGGCACAAACTCCGCCGGGCACCCGCGATTGTCCAATACCACAGCAGGACCGTGGATCTGTGTGTGTAAACACACAGATCCAGGTCCTGTCAGAGGAGAGGAGACCGAGGGTGTGTTCTCAGTACAGAGGAACACCAATCGGTCTCCTCCCCTTGTGAATCCGCTCCCCCTACAGTTAGAATCACTCCCTAGGAAACATAATTAACCCCTCGATCACCCCCTAGTGTTAACCCCTTCCCTGCCAGTCACATTTATACAGTAATCAATGCATTTTTATAGAACGGATCGCTGTATAAATGTGAATGGTCCCAAAAATGTGTCAAAAGTGTCCGATATGTCCGCCGCAATATCGCAGTCATGATAAAAATCGCAGATCGCCACCATTACTAGTAAAAAAAAAAAATGCTATAAATCTATCCCCTCTATTGTAGACGCTATAACTTTTGCGCAAACCAATCAATATATGCTTTTGCAATTTTTTTTACCAAAAATATGTAGAAGAATACACATCGGCATAAACTGAGGAAAAAATTAGTTTTTTTTAAAAAAATAACATTTATATTTATTATAGCAAAAAGTAAAAAATATTGTGTTTTTTTTCAAACTTGCCACTCTTCTTTTGTTTATAGTGCAAAAAATAAAAACCACAGAGGTGATCAAATACCACGCAATTGTCATTCAAATTGTGACAGCGCTGAAAGCTGAAAAATGGCTTGGGCAGGAAGGGGGTGAAAGTGCCCGGTATTGAAGTGGTTAAGGGTGGCAATAGACCAAAAGCCAGACTTTCAATTGTTGGAACATTTTTGTTCATGAAGTTTGCTTTCAGGAGTCGGAAACACTTATAACCAAACCTCTTACTTTCAGTGGGCCTTGTATGGCTTGTCTTAAGCCTAGTACAGACTAGTAGGTTTTTTTTGTTCAACCCAGCAGGGCTGAACGAAAAAAAAAACCTGACAGCTCAGGAGGAGCTGCTGTACTAACAATCCAATGTTAGTACAACGATCTCCCCTGCTGTGCTCTTGCATTCTGACAGGGGGACGCCCCCCCCGCCTTCTGTCGGACCAACACCAGTACACATGGGCCGAATGTAAGGTAGCATCGGCTGGCTCTATAGAAACTGGCCAATGCCACCCAACATTCGGCCTGTGGATACTAGTCTTTAGGGTGGTGAAGGCTTGTTGTTTTCCTGTGTTTGACACAGGGTTGAAAGACAGCAGGTCAGAAAAATTACCATTGATCATTTTATGATTTGATATAGAAAAGTACCATTGACTTTAATGGAGCAGTACACATGACTTCTGACCTGCATTATGTTGCGTTGCGTTTCTCTGTACGTGGCATGTTCTACTGAGGTGCATTTGAACTGCAAGCACAGCAGGAAAAGCACAAGCTTTTCTTGTCACATACTGTATTTCCCACTTCCAGTATATGCATTCAGCTGTGTTTGATTGGAAATGTCTGCATTTGACAAGAACACCCGTCTACACGAGGTCTTACTGTTATCTTTCTATAAATCATAGAAAGTGTCTGACTAGAGATGGAGAATCAAACTGGAGAGATGCGAGCCATAACAGCAGCTGGTGATCTGGTTATTTACTGTGACATAATGTGTGACACTGTGATAGATTATGTATTCTCTATCTTGATTGTGTTCAAGTAGAGAGCTGTCTACTCATCACTCGACTGAAAAGGTCCTGAAATATTACAAGGTAAAATATAACACATGACTAAAAATGAACACCTACAAAACACAAAACTCACCCACACAGATGAAGTGTATAGCCGTGTCTGCTAAACCACTTGCTGCCCAAGCCAATTTTTCTTTTCTCACATACATAGTAAAATCTGAACCCCCCCCACACATGATATATTTTCCTGAAAGCAGAGGCCCTGGAGAATAAAATGTGTGATGTTGCAATTTTTTATGTTGCGTGATATTTGCGTAGCCGTTTATCAAATGCAAATCCCACAGGAAAAAAAAGCACAGTAACTTCCTTTTATCTAGTTTGGCTCCAGAGCAATTTTTTCATTTTTCGCATACATGTAACAATTTTAAGTTTTGGCAATAAAGTTACTTAAACCCCCAGAACATTCAATATTTTCCAAAAGCAGAGGACCTGTAGAATAAAAATGCGATAGTTGCAAATTTTGTCACATTTTATGTTATTTGCGCAACTGGTTATTAAATGCAAATTTTCAGGTAAAAAATATAACAAAAATGAATTTTAGTGCAAAAACACACAATAATATACCCATTTTTGGTTAAAATATAAAAGATGAGGTTGCATTAAGTAAATAGAGACCAAACATTCCATGTCTGAAATTTGCGTGCGCCTGCAATATCACCAAAAACTATGGTGCCCAATAATCACCATAGGTTACGCAATAAGTCTCTGAATTAAATAATCAGGAATTCTTTATTTTTTTTTTTATTACAGGGATAAATCACAGAACAAAGAAATATGGCAAAAATTGCTAAATACAAGTAAATGTGTGCATTTTATGTAAGACCAACACTTTTAAAGTACATTAAGTCTCTGAATTCTTTTTAATAACGTTGTTATGTTGTTGCTAACCAATGATGAATAAAGTACTTCTTACCATTAATGCGACTTCTGGTGCTGCATGGTTTTGCTGATGGCTTTGTAGTCTGGTTGATACGTGGCGAGGTTAAGCTTCATGCAGGTGTTGAGACTTCCATCCGTTAAACGTGATTGTAATTTCGATTAATTATAACTGTAATGTCATCATCTCCCCCACTGTAATATCCAGGTCATTTACCCCGCTGTAATATCCACGTCATCTCCCCCACTGTAATATCCACGCATCTCCCCCACTGTAATATCCACGTCATCTCCCCCACCGTAATATCCACGTCATCTCCCCCACTGTAATATCCACGCATCTCCCCCACTGTAATATCCACATCATCTCCCCCACTGTAATATCCACATCTCCCCCCAATGTAATATCCACGTCATCTCCCCCACTGTAATATCCACGTCATCTCCCCCACTGTAATATCCACGTCTCCTCCACTGTAATATCCACGTCATCTCTACCACTGTAATATCCACATCATCTCCCCCACTGTAATATCCACATCATCTCCCCCACTGTAATATCCACGTCATCTCCCTCACTGTAATATCCACATCATCTCCCCCACTGTAATATATCCACGTCATCTCCCCACATCTCCCCACTGTAATGTCCACATCTCCCCACTGTAATGTCCACATCTCCCTCCACTGTAATGTCCACATCTCCCCCACTGTAATATCCACATCTCCCCCCACTGTAATGTCCACATCTCCCCCACTGTAATATCCACATCTCCCCCACTGTAATATCCACATCTCCCCCCACTGTAATATTCACATCTCCCCACTGTAATATTCACATCTCCCCACTGTAATATCCACATCTTCCCTACGACTGCCTGCTTGCTTACCACTAGGTGGGTGATGATGACGTCAGCGTGCCGCTCACATAGACTGCCGCCAGGGGTACCGAGATGGCCGCCACCCCAGAGCTAGGCCGAATCCGCTGCCTTTCCTATGGGCTCAATCCGCGGATCGGCACACCACACGATCCGCGGATTGAGAGGCCGGAGCCAGATGCGGCCATCAAAAGAGCCACATCTGGCTCACGAGCCATAGGTTCCCGACCCCTGCCCTATGGGATAGCATTGGGCAGGTGACAGGTACTCTTTATGGAGTCATTAGGGGTCTAATAGACCTCAATGTCTCACCTGCCCTTCACACCATCTAATCACAGATCGCCTTGGTTAGAGGTGTCCCCTGGCTGTACTGGTCAGGAAATGGTGCATCTGAAACCAGAAGTGACATCACTTCCAGTTTCATTGTTCCAGCGCTCTCCATTCCTTAGCCGGCGATTGTGTTCACGGACTCCGGTAAGAGCGGGAGAGCTCAGGAACCACGGGAGGAGGGGGAGGCACAGTGCTACCGGCTCTGTGAAAGTGAATGGCAACAAAGGAGCTACTGCAACCATCAACATGTTCTTAAAGTTTCACTCTTTGGACGCACGTAGTACATCCAAGAAGCTGAACAGGTTATTGCACAGAAACACAATATAATACCCAAGTTTTTATAAAATATAAAAGATGTTGTGGCATCAAGTAAATATATACCAAACATGTCAAGATTTATCATTTTGTATGCCTGTGAAGTGGTGACAAACTACGGTACCATAAAATCTCCATAGCCAACGCTTTTACAGGATACCAGTTTACAGTTAAATGTGAGCTCTGGCATTAGAATTATTACTCACACTATGACATTGTAAAGGTGAACCAACACTTTAAAGTATATCTAAAGAGAACGGTTAAAACTGCTGCCATTTTTTTTTCTCTTTCTGCCACCTGTTTTATTGGGGAGATTTCCCTTCATGTCCGGTCCTATAGACTCAACAGGAAGTGAGAGGATATCTTTCCAATGTGAGGGAAATCCCATTTTAAACAATTGTCACCAGAATCAATGTCCTTGTTGGAATTGTTTCCTTCTATTCCTGTTCGGATGGCAACTCAATATTTTGGATTTACAGTAAATATTGTTCCCGGTGACATTGGTGATCAAAAAAAGTAAATCTCCCTAATGTGGAGGCACATAGAAATATATCCTGACAATGGTTCTAATTCCTCACCAACCTATCCAAATCTCATAATAAAATGCTACCATTAGTTATACTTTACCGACAGAGAATCGCCTCGTTATAGCAACTAATCACATCCAACCTTGGAAAAGGACAGAGAATGAAAAACGTATATGATTGGTTCTGTGGAGTGACACAGACAGTTCTATAGTTCCAATAAATTAGTGCCACTGTTTTAATAGCCTAATGAGAAGATAGGAAAAAGAAAAATTTGTAATTCCAGACAAATGATAGAGTGCAAAGGCAACATTCAGACATTAAGGAAATGACATAGTATAATTTTATTCCTGCAGCAATAATAGGAAACATGATGTATATTGATGTGACAGGGCACTTGTTGTATTAATCAACAGTATCATCTGCATGAACCGAGCTTCCTGGTATATCATTGTCTACACAGACATTGTGAAAGGAAAAGCCTTTCACTGTTTAGTGCTAATTAGTGGTGGGGGATGTAATCTGCTCTGAACTGCACTGTATTGGTTCAAACACTAATAGACCCTTGGGCTACGCTACATAATTCATCAGTGTTTTGCAATAATAGTATAAATGTGATTACTACGGTATATAGATATACACACACAAATTAGTTATTTTTTTATTTTTTTACTTTATGCATCACATTACACTTTTCTGCACAGCAATTAACCATTGTGTACCTTTATCACTGCAAAAATATAAATATACCTTATTGAATTCAATACTGTGAGTTATGGGTGGTACCGTTATCTCTCCATAGACCAAATAATGAAATCTGCTCAGATTGCTGGACATTTATTTATTACAGTACTATATAGTGCTGCCAATTAATGCAGCGCTTAACATATACATTGTACATTCACATCAGTCTGTGCCCTCAAGGAGCTTACAATCTAAGGTCCCTAACTCACATTTACACAGTCATGGGCGTCCGCAGGTAGGGGCAAGGGGGGTCAAGTGCCCCCCCCCCCGGAATCAGGGATCGGATCTTAAATTCAGCACAGTTGTGTCTCTATCAAGGTGCTGCACCCGGGTGCCACCCACCAGTGGGGTGACACCATTAAGGTGCTGTCAAGTGTAGTGTGACTTTGGGCTTTTTTCCCTGCTCATTCCAGCAGAGAACTTGGCGGTGCTGTGACGGAAGAATGGCGAGCTGCGGGCTATCAGAGGTTTCACCCCCTCGCCCCACCCATTCTTCTGTCAGGGAGAAGAGACGGCAGCTCTCACCAGGTTCCCCACCCAGCTTCCTGCCCTGCTCCGTTCCTTCCCTATTGGCCATAACTGAGGGCCAATCAAAGGCGACTAGGAGAGGCAAGCTTCATGGGACAGGTAGTCCCAAAAGATTGGCGGCTCCATTTTCCACAGGGAGGAGGCTACAGCTCGATCAAGAGAGAGATTGAGAGACTGCAGCCTGGAAAGAAGCTGAGGGAGAGAGTGCTACAGGATGAGGAGTGTGCTGGGCGGAAGCCAGAGAGAGAGCCTGCCAGGGCCACAAAAGAGAGTCATGCTGTCCAGCACCACCAGAGAGAGAGACACACTGGCCAGCACCACCAGAGAGAGAAAGACTGAGCCACTACCAGGGTACAGACATGCTACACTACTGACCAGTGTCGCCCCCGGGGAACCCAGAGTGAACGATCGTCCAGCCGGAGTGATCACTGCTGTAGTTTCGCTGGGTCTGGTAAGAGAGCCTGTTGGCCATTACCCATTACTTATCCTAGGGACTGTAATACGTCTGCAGACTCTGACCATAATAATGTGATAATGACATTGTCGAAAAGGGGCGGTGCATGGGTGACCCTAAAATTATGCCCCTAAAATAGATGTCTAACTAATCTCTAGTAGGTACTGACATCACTAAATATATTATTTTTCATCAAAGTTATGTATCTACCTTTTGAAATGGAGTATCTATATAAGCCTCCGGCTGTCCTGCAATCATTCTGCCTTCTATTTCCTGCTTTGCGGTGCGCGTTCACTGTAGCGACATCACCGCAATAATGAAACTACAGTACCCACTATGCTTAGCGGCATCGCGCATGCGCAGAGCCGTTTTTTCAATAACACTATCGAGAACGAGAAATCGAGAAAGTTCTCGGACACCCGCCGACCTATTAAAATTAGGTACGCCCTCTTTCATGTAAAAAAAAAAGACTAAACTATGCCCATATTCTAAACACATTCCCACCTCCCCAGTCTACGCAGCAGGTCTGTACAATGGTACAGTATTTGAAACATATTTATACTGATGAAATAGTAAAGCCTGTGTAATATATCTGATTATATTACATTTTAAAGTTATGGAATAGCTGTTGAATTAAAAATAATCAATTGAAAATATTAGAATTTACTAACTTTTATAAACAATTTTCAGTAGTATTACAGGCTATTAGGCGACTGTAAGGTTTGATTCAACATTACCTTGATGTATGACAAAGTTTCCTGATGTTGCTGCTGTACTTTATAATAGCCGAGCATTAGATTACAAATCTCCAGGCAGCAAGGGGGCGGAGTCAGGGCGGGACAGTGAAGAAAAGAAACTAAGCCAAAGGGGTTGGGCTGCTGAGTGGTATACACACCCACTAAGACACAGGACTTGATTCTATGAACGTAGAGAGCGTCCTGACACACTCCTGTAGTCCTAGGGAGGGGGCGAGCACGAAACTCACCACCAGGCAGAACAGCTCACCTGGTGGTGGTTAGTTACATACAGAGTGACAGAAATGCTGAATTCTAAGAAGAAAAAAGGACATTTGCAAGGCAAAACGAAAGAGGAGGTAAGTGAAGCAGCACTACATTAGGTAATAGGAAGCTAATTAGAAGATAATATTTTTTCCTTTACAACCCCTTTAACCTATCAGCATGTCTTTGGAGTGTGGGATAAAATCAGGGGAAACCTACGCAGGCACAGGGAGAACATGGAAACTCCAGGCAGGTGATGTCATGGTTGGGATTCAAACCGGAGACCCTAGTGCTGCTAGGTGGAAGTGCTAACTACTGCCCCATAGCCACTGTTTATGTATGTAACTTTAAGATTTCTATGAAATAGGGTGTTTTGGTGAAGGTAAACGTATTTCAAACAACATTATAGACGTGTTTAATAAGTGAAGGTAAATTGTGATGTGCAAACTGAAGAAACTGAGAGCAACAAAGTACACCAGATCCTCTGAAAGTAAAAACTAAAACGGTACCTCTTAAAATGACCTGGTAAGTTCCTCCAGCTAGTATAATATACTGCTTCCAGGTGCTGGTTGGGCTGACTGCAGGCTTGTCAAGCTCAACCAAGCTACAAGTCAAGCTACAACAAAATTGCGCTCCCATACTGTCAAGGCACACTGCCGGTCAGAACTATATGGTCTCTGCCCATGGGAACCTCTCTTTTTTTTCCATCCGATTTGGCGCTTAATTATAGAGGCCACCAGGCTGAAGCCATTTCTATACAGTTCTGAGTGGCAAAGGCACTTTGACTGTGTGTGGGCAGTAGCCGTTTTGGTGTACCATATTACACCTGTCATCACTTTGAGCTGTAAAATGATTGTCAATTGGTTGCTATAGTTTAATGCAGTTTATATTTTACAATTAGTCCTATACAGTGGCATCTAGTGCAGGGAAAAAAGAAAAGAGAAAAGAAAAGAAGAAGGAGGGTGCACCAACCTAGTGCATTACCGATATAAAAGTTCTATTAAAAATATATAAAAAAATATATAAAAGCAATGGTACTACTCACAAACGAGGCATATATAAAGGCTTTTCTCATCAGTCGAACTGCATCCCTTAACACCTGCAGACTGGGCCTGATGAAGGGAGGATTAGATGGTACCCCAGACGGCTGAAAGGCTCAGAATTGTATTTCCTGAACAACTGGAGGGCCATAGTTTGGAGACCCCTGGCCTAGGCTATAAGACAATTACCAAGACCTTGAAACTGAGCTTCAGCTACAGCGGTTTAACAGGACAGGTTCTACTCAGAGCAGGCCTTGCCATAGTCAACCAAAGTTGCGTGCACGTTCTCGTATCCAGAGGTTGTCTTTGGGAAATAAGAGTGCTGCCAGCATTGCTGCATAGGTTGAAGGGGTGGGGGGCCAGCCTGTCAGTATTCAGACCATACATTGCACACTGCATCAAATTGGTCTGCATGGCTGTCATTCCAGAAGGAATGCTCTTCTAAAGATTATGCACAAGAAAGCCTGCAAACTAAGGACATGGATTACTGGAACCATGTCCTGTGGTCTGATGAGACCAAGATAAACTTATTTGGATTAGATGGTGTCAAGCATGTATGGCGGCAACCAGGTGAGGAGTACAAAGACAAGTGTTTCTTGCCTACAGTCGAGCATGGTGGTGGTGTGTCATGGTCTTGGGCTGCATGAGTGCTGCTGGCACTGGGAAGTTACAGTTCATTTAGGGATCCATGAATGCCAACATGTACTGTGACATACTGAAGCAGAGCACGATCCTCTCCCTTCGGAGACTGGGCCGCAGGGCAGTATTCCAACATGATAACGACCCCAAACACACTTCCAAGACGACCACTGCCTTGCTCAAGAAGCTGAGGATAAAGGCGATGGACTGGCCAAGCATGTCTCCAGACCTAAACCCTATTAAGCATCTGTGGGGCATCCTCAAATGGAAAGTGGAGGAGCACAAGGTCTCTAACATCCACCAGCTCAGTGATGTCATCATGGAGGAGTGGAAGAGGACTCCAGTGACAACCTATGAAACTCTGGTGAACTCCATGCCCAGGATGGTTAAGGCGGTAGTGGAAAATAATGGTGGCCACACAACACACAATATTGACACTTTTGGCCCAATTTGGACATTTTCACTTTTGTTGCCAGCGGTTTTGTCATTAATGGCTGTGTTGAGTTATTTTGAGCGGACAGCACATTTACACTGTTATACAAGCTGTACACTCATTACTTTACATTGTGGCAAAGTGTAATTTCTTCAGTGTTGTCACATGACAACACACAATATTGACACTTTTGGCCCAATTTGGACATTTTCACTTTTGTTGCCAGCGGTTTTGTCATTAATGGCTGGGTGTTGAGTTATTTTGAGCGGACAGCACATTTACACTGTTATACAAAGCTGTACACTTATTACTTTACATTGTGGCAAAGTGTCATTTCTTCAGTGTTGTCACATGAAAACATAGAATAAAATATTTACAAAAATGTGACTTGAGATGATGTGTAAATAGTGTGTGTGTGTGTGTGTGTGTGTGTATATATATGTATATATATATATATATATACATACATATATATATATATAATATATATATGTTTATAATAAATATATATATATATATGTATATATATATACATACATACAGTATAAATATATGTGTTTCTAAAAAGTGCAGTGCATGGTATCACAAAACGGAAGATAAATACAAATTACCTTTATTGGCCTTCAAAATAATCGCCATTCTTCACAACACACTTTTAGCAATGTTCATAAAGCTTCTGGAAACTTTCAGCAATAAGGTGTTCGCAACTCCACGTGCCCGCCAGAAAGTTGACACTCTGCAGTGCTAATCACAGGTAGTGAGACATTTCCCGATCTGTGCAGCCGTGGATCAGGAAATGTCTCACTGCCTGTGATTAGCACTGCAGAGTGTCAGCTTCCTGGCGGACTGCAATCCTCTTTAGGAATCGATTGCAGAACCGCTGTCACACATTCTTGGATTGCTTATGGATGATGCCATCGTTGTTGAAAGAAGGCGATCAACATTGTCTGGACCTTGGATTTTTGTAGGCAACTCTTTTTGGGTCACTGGGAAGGCGGTGAATGCCATTCCATCGATTGCCGCTTGGATTCTGGATCAAACTGGTAGCACCAGGTCTCATGCCCTGTGATGATGGTTTGCAGAAAGGATGGATCCTGATCACACATGGTAATGAAATCTCCAGAGGTTTCCACCCGTTTTGCTTTCTGTTCGTCTGTCAGCTTGTGCAGTTCAAACCGGGAACAGATCTTCCGCTTACCCAAATCTTCGTGGCTGATGGTGCTCATCATATCCTTACTAATGATTACGTTCTACTGTCCATTTACCCTGATGGTCACGTGTACTCCACGCTAGGTGGCGCTTCTTGACGTGTCTCTGGATAGCCATGTGCATGTGTGCGCACCTGGTCCATGTTGCCGTTGAGACCATTCACCAAACTTTTTAGACACACCTCGTTTATACACAATGAAATATAATAGATTACTAAGACATGTGAATCCAGTTTTGGATGTCCTCCTAAGGATAGCACCAAGTTTAATATAGTCAAGTGTGCTTATGTATTCCTGTGGAATAATCATTTTTACATTATTCTCTAATTTCAAATGAAAGCTCAAGTAGCTGGTGTCACTGAAATGCTACTTCTTCCTAGAAGAAAAAGCCTGCAGTTTGGATGGGTGACAGGTTCAGTTCAAGTACAAAAAAATAGCACTTGTACAACACAGACATGTCATTCTTGGACCATTCATGTACTCACAAAGGTGCTGGAACTGCATTTTGCATAGCCCTGTGTTAACACAAGGAAGCAAGATTAATACGTGTTGTACAAGACTCAGCATAATTTAGATATCCTGACTCCCTACTGAGGATTAAACATTGGGCCAGGGGACAGTTTTATAACAATATATAATTATATCTTCACTTAGGAGCACTAAGATGCCGCTGTCTCACTATTGATTTTGTTTGGTGGGATTCATTTTTGCTTTCCCTAATGTATGACTCTGAATTTTACCAGCCAATATAATTTAACAGATGGGGACCCTTTATTGGCAGTGACTACACCAGATAAGGACACACTGGCCTTTGAAAGTGGAGTGGGGGATGTCAAATTCTTTCTTCTGCAAAAAACATCTCTTTTGACCTCCTTGGTTTAAATGCCCTCAGAAAATCAAACTATATCAAGAGGTTATATGTTTGAAAAGGTTGGTCAGAATTAAACCAGCGATGATAAGGTTTGTACTTTATATAAATACAATTGTGTAGAATTGGAATGAATTTCAGAGGGTATTTTAATTAGGACATGAGAAAATTAATTTGCAAACAAAAAATAACTGTGTTACAGGTGGATTCCATAAATTCTGAAGGACAATAAATAAGAATATGACGTTCTACCTTTCACGACAATCTACCAAGGAATTCTGATGTGCAAAATGCTGAAGTTCAATACCTGAAAGACAGCCTGGTTTATTAATAATTGCTAAAGAAGAACTACCGTATACAAAGAAATGTTTATGACTCTGTCCCCTTAACAAAATCCCACTGCACCTCACTGACGGCAACTCTGAGTCATAAAAACAGATGCAACCTGGCATCCTAGAATCATAAATCTCAACCACAAAATGGGACTGTGCATATAGCAAGTATATGAACTGTAGCTTCACTCTGTACTAGAGATGGTGGGATGCTGAATTCACATTCTGTGCCTGCCTTCCTTCATCCCCAGAGAGAAGTCAGGACTTAGTAACTAATTATTCTGTTTATGGTAATTTGCTCTGGAAGTGCTTTTGCATTTTAGGGACTTCTCAGTAGGTACATGTCGATTACAATATATTGGCACATATATGCAGGACGGTCATGTAAAATTGTATCGCTTTTATAGGTGACATTCAATTTCTTTTCCTGTCGCATCATGGCAGCACACACACTGGGTTGTGACTCCATCCCCACAACCTGATAGAATGGTTAGCTATAAGTTTTGAAGAGGAGTCCACCACAGCGTTCTCCTTTTTTTCCTCACCTTTTGGGACTGATTGGATAAAGCTCAGACCCCTTACCGCATCGCCCCAGCTAGGTTCAGCCTCTCCTGGTTGGAAGTCCCTGGCTGTACAGTCTATAAATGAGCTTTATGCAGGGAACCCCACTCTGGTGGTCTCAGGGGTCTATATGTTCTGTGCCATACAAGCCTTAAACAGGCTTAAACTAACTGCAGCAACCTCCACTTTACCTACCTTATCACTCTGCTCTGGGTTTCCCTGTCTCCTTTGTGACTTTTAAATGCATGCCTTTTTGTTTAATTTTCTCTTTTGTCTTGTCCCGCTTGCTGGGCTTTATAGTTCCTCGGTCTCCTTGCCCTCCTCAACATGGTGGCCGCGGCGAAGTGACGTGGGCGTTAACCCTCTCTTGCCAATTCTAAAGATGGCACCGCAAATTACTATGGCGCATACGCAGGTCTGATGTCACTCCCGCCCAATGGTGGCATTTTTACAAACCAACTTTTTTCTCTACAAACGCTGACAGAAGGCTCTCCACTTTTCCAGCCTGCATATTCCATCTCTCTTCTGCTGCCGTTCAGTCCCCAATATACCACACTGTTAAGGGATGCTTCTCCCTGCATGATCTTGCTTTAGCAAACCTCTTGCCTTTGCCTCACTGGTGCTAATCTTTCATTTCTTAGGTGTATACTATCCTCTGCTCATGGAGGCCACTGCCCCAGCAGACCATCCACAGCCTGAAAGGTAGGGGGCATCATGATTGGTAAGTAGTGAAGAGGAGAAAAAAAGAGCCATGTCCCTAACATCATCTTATCCTGATAGCCCTGGCAGGTCATCAATATCTTCTTGCTCTAAACGCAGGGAGCGTTCACCTTCAAGGCACACACCCTCTAGAAGAAGTCTGTCAAGAACCTCCTCCCATCACCGTCATTCCCACAGAAAATCATCATCAACTCAACGATCTCATGATAGTCATTGTACCCACCCTACAGCTAATGCTTGCTGGGTATGTGGGGCTCAGGCCCTCCCTGACAAGCTGGTATGGCAGGCCTGCTTTGAAGAGGCAACTAGAGAAAAAGAGACAGATGCAAAAGAGGTATCAAATATAATCAGAAAATCCGTAAAGGAGTCAATACTGCAAGTAACAGCCACAGAACCGAATAGACCAGCTCAAAAGCGTTTCATCGGCTGTTTCATGTATCCCTCAAAAATCAGATGATTCGTCGGATGAAGAAGAATTGCAGGCATCCACTGGGTTTGACTTTACTTTATTAAACCCATTCGCAAAATCAGTAAAGGAAGAATCAAAGGAAGCCCCTCGCAAGCTCAGAAAATACTTTCCGATTTTAAAGAAGGATCCAGAGATCTTCCCATTTATTGACGAGCTAGAAGATTTAATAAAAGACGAATGGGTAAAAGCTGACAAAAAGTCTAGCCTTAACAATAGGCTAGCAAAGTTATACACATTATGGGAACCAAACGTAATCCCAGTCATCTCAGCACCAGTGGTGGACGCATCCCAGATGCACCTGGCTAGGCACGCAACCTTGCCAATTGATGACGCAGTAACCTTTAGAGACGTATTAGACTGAAAAATTGACATTGACCTTTAAAAAAAAGCCTGTTCAGCAGCAGGAGGTGCCTTCAGACCAGCAATCACCCTAGCGGCGGTTGGTAGAGCAATTACCAGCTGGACCTCCAACTTCGAGAAATTGCTTTTGGAAGCAGCCGACCAAGAGAAAATTGTGTCCGCTCCCCAGGAGCTCAGATTACAGACTTTGTGGCAGAAGCATCAGTGGATATAATAAGATCATCAGCAAGAACCATGTTGTTATCAGTTATGTCCAGAAGAGAGCTGTGGTTAAAATCCTGGGTCGCGGACACTGCTTCCAAGACTAACTGGTGCAAAATACCCTATGACGGGACCAATCTGTTCGGCTCAAAGCTAGATTCAGCCATCTCAAAGGTCACAGGTGGTAAGTTGGGCCTCATCTCTTCCGACCAAAGCAGCAAAAAAATCCACCATTCAGACGTAATCTTCCCAAGGGATATAGGGAAGCAAGATCATATAGGCCAGGAAAGGAATTCAAGCGAAATTGGTGAAATTCACAATCGTCTTTCTGAGGGTGCAAAATCAAAACCCCCCATCACAGGGGATCAACAAAAGTAATTTTGAAGGCACGCCCGCCCAGTCCGCAATAGTGGAAGCCAGGCTCAGGCTATTAATGCAGGTCTGGGTGGATCATATAAAAGATCCATGTACAATATCCATCGTCCACATGGGTCACAAGGGGAGATTCAAGTCCAGAATTTCCAAGCCACCAAACTTCCATCATCTCTTCAAAAGCTCTTCTAGCAAGTATGTCCTAGAGTTGCTACAAAAACGGGCGGTTGTGGAAGTTCCACTAGATCAGAAAGGCACAGGGTTTTTATCTCCTGCTTCTGCAAATTGGATGCGGGGAACCCGAATCCAATTGGCAATAGTGTGAACCCAGCCTGAGAGCTGAACTTGCACAATTTCAAACCGGAAATGCAGTCCGACTTCACAGGCGTTTTGACAGACATCTGTGCGGGTTCATTTAAATCACCCCCGAAGTCACAAAAAGTAGTGCAAGAACTACTTTTTGAAATCGGTGCGGCACCGCAAAGTCAGCGTTGCACCGATTTGGACTGTGTCATTGCCAAATATAGCCGGCGATTTGACATGCGATTTGCATGTCAAAGCGGCCCAGTGTGAACGTGGGCTTATTGTTAAAGCTTAATTAAACAAGCTAAAGTTAGAAGCTGATTGGCTACCATGCACAGCTACACCAGATTTTGCACTCTACAGTTTTAGTAAACCAACCTTATGTCTTATGAAAAACAGGCAGATTTGGGCAGTTTGTATGGAATCTTTCAATTCACAAATCATGGATTCTTAAAATGTATAATTCTCGGCAGATCAGACAGATCTACATGAATAAACACAAAAGTATGAGAAAGTGCTGATTCTTCTGATCTGGTCATCTCTACAGGCAAAAACAGGAGACAGGAAAATTGCTTTAACAAATGGATCCTGTTGTGTAATTCATTTTATATCTTCTCCCAATTTACGGATTCATATG
This sequence comes from Lithobates sylvaticus, assembly GCA_028564925.1. Lineage (NCBI taxonomy): Eukaryota > Metazoa > Chordata > Amphibia > Anura > Ranidae > Lithobates > Lithobates sylvaticus. Next base: position 100,204,769 of record CM053030.1, on the reverse strand, counting down.
AATGTGAACTTTAAAATGACAACGTGGCAGCGCTGACATTTTTATATTATTTAAGAACACAAAGGTTTATTGTAAAATCCTCATATAAGTGTCCACAAGCTTGTCTGAAATCAAATATAATACTGTATGTCTAGACATATTAACATGGTAGAACATTTATAATTTCATCAAGTTGTTTCCCATTCACAAAATTCATTTGTAGCCTGGTGGAGTGTTGTCTTTCTTTCTCTGCTACTAAAGCAATAAGCAATTTATCTTCTGTCTCTCATACACAGTAAAGACATTTTTATTGGGCAGGAAATGGTAGCTGGAAACAAAGGAGCCCTATAAAAAACCTTTTCCAGAGCCGTGTTCATGTGATGTGTAATACTCCTCATACTAGGGAAGGATCTGGGAACCCAGAAGCATTTTCACTTTATAAAAAGTGTGTGTGATCAATGAAGAATATTTCTTACATGGTGATGTTATATGTGCGCACATCAGTGGCGGTTGGTGCTCAAAATTTTTGAGGAGCCTCTGTGCCCATCATATGCAGCCTCTGTGCCCATCATATGCAGCCTCTGTGCCCATCATATGCAGCCACAGTTCCCATCATATGCAGCCTCTGTGCCCACGGGAGAGCCAGGCGGGCGAGATAGCAGAGAGATGACATCATCTCTTACTGCCTGCCCTTCATCACCACTTTTCTGCCCTCACTTTGCAGCCACAGGCAGCAGAGAGATTACATCATCTCTCACTGCCCGCACTCTCTCTGGTGACCCTGATGTAAGGAGTGTCTCTCCTGGGACTCTGAGGTAAGGAGGGGCTCTTTGGGGACCCTGATGTAGGTGGGGGGCTCTCTGGGGGCCCTGATGTAAGGTGGTGGCTCTCTGGGGACTCTGAGGTAAAGAGGGGCTCTCTGGAGATTCCGATGTAAGGGGGAGGCTCTCTGGGAGCCCTGATGTAAGGGGGGCTCTCTGGGGACCCTGATGTAAAGGGGGAGCTTTCTGGGGTTCCTGATGTAAGGTGGAGGCTCTCTGGGGACTCTGAGGTAAGGAGGAGCTCTCTGGGCACCCTGCTGTAGGGGTGGCTCTCTGGGGACCCTGATGTAAAGGGGGGCTCTCTGGGGACCCTGATGCAAGGTGAGGCTCTCTGGGGACTCTGATGTAAGGGGGGCTCTCTGGGCACCCTGCTGTAAGGGATGGCTCGCTGTGGAACCCCGATGTAAGCGGGAGGCTCTCTGTGGACCCTGATGTAAGGGGAAGGCTCTCTGGGACCCTGATGCAAGGCTGAGGCTCCCTGGGGAATCTGATGTAAGGGGGGGGCTCTCTGGAGACTGTGATTTAAGGGGGGGGGGCTCTCTGGGCACTCTGATGTTATGGGGGCTCTCTGGGGACTCTGATGTAAGTAGGGGCTCTCTGGGGACCCTGATGCAAGGCTGAGGCTCTCTGGGGACTCTGATGTAAAGGTATTCTCTCTGGGGACTGTGATTTAAGGGGGGGGGGGCTCTCTGGGGACTCTGATGTAAGGGGAGGGGGGTCTCTGGGGACTCTGATATAAGGGGGGGCTCTCTGAGGACTCTGATGTAAGGGGGGGCTCTCTGGGGATGTTGATGTAAGTGGGGGGCTCTCTGGGGACTTTGAAAAAAAAAAGCCATTTATACTTACAGTGGAATGTTTTTATTTTTTTTGCGCAATTGCGTATAGTTTATATACTGTTTTTGGGCGTGCTTGCAAAAAGTAAAATGGGCCAATCTGGATGAAGTCCAGGGCCAAGTTTCTGTCCCAGTCCAGCCCTGACCACATCCAATGATTGGTGAGCTACAATATGGTCATTTTTGGTTTTAGGGTTTAGCTAAGATTTAATTGATTGCTATGAGTGATCACCCACTGTGCATCCCTGTTGCTCTATGTACTATTTATAGAAGTCGCTTACACCAAATTTGATCTGCTGGAGATAAAGGGACATTCTCTGACAATTATGTTGGTTGCTATGGAAATCCAGAGAAGGGGAGGCCACAGGTCAACACCAAACACCAGTGGGGGGAGAGGTGGGAGCACATTATTTACAAATTAATAATAGTTTTTTTTATCTCTTAACATTGTTACTAACACAATGGAATACAATCAGATTGTACAATAAATTAAGATTTGTAGAATTGCACAGACATCTTAGATTAAGGGGGCTCACAAATTCATTATTCTATTCATAAAAATTAGATGAAATTATATGAAAAATTAATCGGATAAAATAGTATTTTTTAATTCACTGTTAGCAGATTATAGAGATGGCTGTATATGTTACAACATTCTTTTATTCTTTTTTGTTCTCTGTTTCAAAAGATAATTATTCAGCCTACAATTACCAGATACATAGTTAGCTTTGCAGTAAAGTCACACACCTATCATCTGAATGTACAAATGTCATGGTACAGCAGTGAAGTAGGAGTTGTGTATATAGTGGTACCCTCTTAAGGGCCGCTGAGTGTTGTAGTCCGTCTGTCACCCTGACCAGCCTGGCACAGAGTTCTCATTCACCCTCAGGCAGAAAACCAGTGCTTGAACTTTGTTTTTTATTTTTATTAAAGGGAATAAAAGGGAATAAACGTGGATGGGCGATTGAGATATTCACAAGATGCCCAAACTGATTTGCAGAAAAATATATATGGGACTGACTATTTACACCTCTGGTATATAACTCCAATCTTCAACTCCAGCACATCACTTGCTTGCAGACTATCTCTCCTCAACGCCTCCAGCACATCACTTGCTTTCACTCTCTGGACCAGCTAGCACTGATTTATAGGCCGGACACTGGCTCAGCCAGGCCTAGGGTGAATGCCTTTTGCAGGCAGGGAACACGGGCCCCTTTAGTGTAGCAAAAATATGGCAGTCCTTAAAGAGAAAGTAAAGCCTCCATTAAAAAAAAAAAAAAAAAACAGAACCTGCAAGGCAAAGGCATAATGAGCTAGTATGCATAGCATACTAGCTCATTATGAATAACTTACCTGAGAACGAAGCCCCCGAAGTGACCCTCGTCCACGACCTCCGCCATCAATCCCGGAGTGACTTCCGGGTCTCGCCGATCCAGCGCTGTCATTCGCTGGAGCGGCGATGACGTCACTCCCGCGCATGCGCATGAGAGCGTCATATCGCCGTGATCTCGGCATGCTCAGTGTGCCTGCACGCCGCTGTCTACGCCGCATGCACCGGTGGTTTAGGAGATATTTATTGGACCTACAGGTAAGCCTTAATCTAGGCTTACCTGTAGTCAAAGTGGTTTGTAAGGGTTTACAACCACTTTAATGCTAGCTGTCCACTTGGCTACTGAGCCCAGTACCACCACTTTAAGCCCTGCCAGCCCTCCTGGCTGCAGCTGCCTCTCTACTGCCCATAACACCACAGTCCATCCTACTGGCTCTGCACCCATCTCAGACTGCAATCTCCCAGTCCTCTCAGGAGTGCCTCCCTAGTCGTCTCCCGACTGTGTGTCACTCACCAGTCCTCTTGGCTGCGACCTTTTGTTCCTCTTCTGGAGACTTTGCCTGGCAGTGCTCTCCCGCTGTCCTCTCTTGCTCCCTTGCCACCTGTCCAGGACACCTCCATGTGTCCAGCTTCCATCCGAACAACACCCCAGACAGCTCCACCTCACCACTCCTCCTTCCTTTCCAGAAGACAACAGAACATGCTGCAAAGAAGTGGGAGGTCTTGGTGATGCTGCCGGTGAGTCACCCATCTCTACTCTGAGTAACTCCCAACCCAGATCAAAACACACCCAGGCTTGGCTGCCAGCCAAGCCTGCAAATTTACCTACTCTTACAAAAAAAACATGCACTATCCTTTTAGCACACTAGAGGGTGCTACATATGTATAGCCAAAAATATATTTTTTTCACATTTGGATAGTGTAAAATCTCTGTCATTGAATTTTTTTGTGTCCTATTGGGCAGAGTTAACTTCATGCCCTGAAGATGCTAATTGAATTGAGAGACAAACTCTCCAAAGCGAGGGTAAATCCCCTTTAGCCCACGTTCACATTGGGACAATTTGGCATGCGATTTGACATGTCAATAGCATTGTCCGAATCGGTGCAACGCCGACTTTGCGACACCACACCAATCCGGGGGGCAATTTGTATAGACATCTGTACATGAACCTGCACAGATGTCTGTCAAATCGCCCCCAAAGTCGGACTGCATTGCCGGTTTGAAATCGTGCGAGTACAGCTAAACTCACACAATTTCTAACCCGCCCCCAATGTGAACCTGGGCTCAAGGTTGAGCCCACACATGTCTGGTGCAGTGCATTATCACACGTGTGTTAACATTCTTTTTTTGTTGTGCATTATCATGCTAAGGCAGCCCTCTAAAATGAGTAGGCTAGAATAAGATGAAAACATTCAAAGAAATCGGACATGCACCATTTTTGGCAACATAGCGCCCCATAACGTAAATTAGTGCATTGTGAATTGCATTGGGGTGCCATTAAAAATGAATAGTACTGCGACTTGCTAATGCAGATAACATGCCTGAACGCACGGTTAACATGCATTGTGTTGTGTAAACTCAGCCTTGTCACAGGAACTCCTTGGAAGACCTCCCCTCACTTTCTGTTCTGGTGACAACTGTAAAATGTTTCAATTATCTTCTGTTCTGCTGACAGTTGTCACCAAGACTAGAGTGGGAGAATCTCCCCTGCACGATCACAGACAGTATTGACCTGGCAGCTGACGAGGGTTGTAACCCTCCCCCCAAATGTTTTTGGGGTATACATATACTTTATGTGAAAAAAATGTAATAAAACATTATTAAATAAATCGCCTCCTGTGTTGTCAGCTGCAGCTAAAGCGACTCCACCAGATAGTGAGGTGTGCTATTGTATGTATGAATAATAATGCTAACTTAAATTACACATCAACATACAATTTCAAATATAACAACACCAATGTGCACTTTGCCCAACATTTAAATGATAATCCAAAATAATATAAAATGTCCATCCGTTCAGGATTGTGATTCCTTGTGTGTATTCACACTCCTCTATATATATTCTTCAGCTCCATGCTCAGCATGCTATCCACCACAATCATAGTGTAAAATCCTCCACCATCCAAAATTCTTACTCACCAGTAAGAATGGGCTCGGGCGTGTTTGGATCGAACCCGCCAGGAAGCCGTCACTGCACACTGCCAATCGTAGGCGGCATGTGTATGTGCAGCTGCCGGTCGGGAAATGCCTCACTTGCCTATGATTGGCGGTGTGCAGTGACGGCTTCCTGGTGGGTTTGATCCGAACACGCCCGAGCCCATCACTACTCACCACCAGATAACCATAAGTTAAAAATTTGATCATCCATTGCACCAGGGATCCTGTATCCAAGGTATGATTTCCCCTGGCATTTAGTCATGTAAGCAGAAAATGCCATCATTGCGCAACATATTTATTCAATTTAAAAAATACATCCAGTTTAAAAAGCTAACTCACATTTAAAAATTCTTAAAAAGTATATCCAGCAATCCGTGTCTATGTGTGTATATATTAATCAGCGCAGCCAAATGTGACAAGAAAATATATATAAACAAACAGATATCAACACTAAATATCAACAGTGAATATATTGCTGCCAGTACTTAAAGTGTTTTCATCTCACCTTTAAACTCACATAGGATAAATTTAGTACAGCGCAATCATCTGTAAAGTGATACTATAACATACATAAAACACAATATAAATGTACCAAAAAAAGTCAAGTATATCAACAAAATTCACTTCTTCTTCCCAGAAATGTGAAAAAAAAAACTAAACATTTAAAAACTATAAAAAAAACAATAAATCCATAGAACGAATATTCTTGCCACCTCTGTGTGCAACGATCACAATAAGTCAAAAACAGGTGCTGCGCAATCCACCACCAGTGCTCTCTAGCAGCTTGCCTCCAGCTTTAGAACCCTTTTCACACTGAAGCACCGCTAAAACAGCGCTAAAGCGCCAGTCGTTTCTGCAATGCTTTTCGGGCGCTAGCGGGGTGGATTTTTTAAGGTCACGTGACAACATGACCTTAAAAAAGTCCTTTTTTGCGGCACTTTCAAAGTGCTTTTAATGTGCTTTGGAAGCGCTTCCCATTCATTTCAGGGGTGTTTTGGGGCGCACTATTTATAGCGCTCCCAAGTCGCCCCAAAGATGCTGTTTGCAGGACTTTTTCTAACGTCCCGCAAGCGCACCGCCCCAGTGTGAAAGCACTCATTGTAATGAATGGGAGGCAGTTTTCAGGCGCTTTTTAGAGGCTATTTCAAGTGCTAAAACGCCTGAAAACTGGTGCGGTGCGAGAACCTTGCGAATCCAGTGCAGGTTCCCGCATCACACCTGTATCACACAGTGGTTCACACTGCCAAATGCGAACCGTGAGAGTGTCAATATAAAGTTAATGACACCCCCAGATCAGTTCACATAACTGTCAGTTCGGGCATGAATTGGATCGCATTGGGTGTGAACAGCCATTCTATCAGATTCTGGTGCGGACCAAAAAAAGGGTCCTGCACGACTTTGGTCTGAATCCAATGCGTGTTCAGCCATACAATCTGTATGGCTGAATTTGCATCGCACAGACATGCATGTGATTTCCACTGCAGTTCGGTGCAAATCACATGCAATCTCGCACAGTGTACCAGTGTGAACCAAGCCTGAGGGATATATGGAGATCTGTGCGGATGTATGGATATCTATATCTATATAGCTTTCTCAGCTCTCTACTTCATGGGATGTTCACATGTAATACCGGCCATATAAAAGAAGTCCACACGAGGACGCAATGCATATGGAGTAAGGAGGCAGCAGCTGATGCTGCCCCATGACCATTCCTAACCAGATGGTGGTAAGCGGGAGGACTTTACATTGTGCAATTTTCAGCTAGCACAGCATTTAGTGCCTTTTATGTAAGTGAACCACTATAAGATTTTATGGCAATAAAATTGTTTTTACAGAGAGCACTAGATGGCATGTTTTCTGTTTTATATGGCCAGTATTACATTTGAACGTCCCATAAAGTAGAGAGCTGAGCTTTGAAAGCTATAAGGATATCCATCCGCACAAAATCTCCATATATGCCTCAAGGGGAACTGCATGGTTTGACTCTCTGGTAAGACAGCAGTCAAAGCTGGAGGTGAGCTGCTAGAGAGCACTGGGGGTGGATTGCACGAGCAACTGTTTTTGATTTATTGTGATCGTTGCACACAGAGGTGGCAAGAATATTCGATATAAGGATTTATTCGTTTTTTTTCTAGTTTTGAAATGTTTTGCTTTTTTCACGTTTCTGGGAAGAAGAAGGGAATTGTGTTGATATACTTGGATATTAAGATACTTTTTTCTTGTGGTACACTTATATTGTGTTTTATGTTTACTGATGATTGCGCTGTACTAAATTTATCCCATAATCCGTATCTATGGCTGTCATGCCGTATCTATGGCTGTCATGCCGCTCCGTGCAATAAAGCCGGTGTGTATTCCTATTATCGGATGTGGAATTACCCAGGGACAGGAAGTGACGTCTACATCGCTCCACTATGCCTTAGCACATTTTGCATGAATAATACATAATCAGGATGCTGAGTTGTCAGCTCAACTAATCATAGGCACTTTTCAAGTGGCTATAAAGTTAAATAATTTTTTACCTTTGTTCTATCAGTCAACATTGACTAATTTTTAATCCTTATGCTGCTAGCATTAGTACGTAGATAGGGATGTACTGTATATAATATTTACTTGTTTTAAACTTTTTTTTTACATTTATTCAGATGCTTCCTGGTTTCCAGGCCTAGGCAAAATGATGTCATACATCCCAGGAATCTTTAGGAGGCGAGGAGGGTTTTTGCTCATGCTTGAGCTAAGGGCAGATAGATTGCAGGAAGTAAATGCTACACAAGTCATCTGCACTTACTCAAGATGGCTACAGCCAGAAATGCTAGGGGGTGTTTTTCAAAGTGATTTTTCAGGAAATAAAGAATGGAGTCATGGATGTGTAGCACCCACTTAGTTGCAAGGAGAGGTAAATTTAGTTGACTCCTCTGTAGGCAGAGGAGCATTGGTTAATTTGTTGTGTTTTGACTGTGCAGTGCTCCAAGGGCTGTGGTTCTGATACCTCCCCCTTTTTTCTAGAACTCTATCTGTGAATAGTTCTAGAATATAGTGGGTGGAGAAGCAGAAACTGCAGCCTGAATATGTATGGCATTTCCACCAATCCCTGGGAAGGCAAGGCCCAGTAGGTGGGGGTACAACCATTAAATACTCGGAAGTCTGGGAGCAGAATCCCGGGTTCAGTCGCCTGGAGAGGAACCCTGTGCTGGGGGGCTCTGCCCCTTTGGCAGAAAGAAGGCCAGGAGGAAGAGAAGAGAGAGCGAGAAGGAGCAGCTGGATGCCTCACCCGCTTTACCAGCCTCAGCTAGGCTTATCTAAAGACACCCTAAAATCAAATCCAGGCCATGATTCACTTAAAGGGACTGAGTGAGTAACATCCACTGCTACCTACTCCCAAGCCTGTATAGTGTGGACAGTAAGGCTGCAATACTTTACGTGTCAAGGTCCGGGGGGACAGCTAAGTGGCAGCGCAAAGCAGCCAGAAGCAGCCACATTTCTCTAGCTTGGCACAGCAATAGCCACATGCTTTGGCATTCCTGCAAAGAGCAGCACCTCCATCTTCAGTTCTGGAACTTTTACTTGTTGCTAGTTTGCTGCTCCATCACTCCCAGTCAGTTCACAGTAGCCAGAGACATTAGGAAGTTCTCAAGAGTTTATCCAGTTCTTTAAATCTGGGCATCCCCTCATTCCTATTCAAGGTATCCCCTAAATTAACAAAAACAAAACTCCTAGACTGTTCATTGTGCCTGTGAAGAAAGTGTAGACAATTCCAGTTGCCATTTGGGGGAAAGACCCAAAAATCCAGTGGCTCCTACGGGAGTAAGCGCTACAGATGGATGGGTGAGTTTGTTTTGAAAAATCTAAATTAATTTAAAAGCATTTTGTTTTGTGGTGCTCAGATTCAGTGTAGTTCTGCTTTAATGATTTCCCTGCTATAGATTTAAAAATGTCCCTCTAGCGGTTCACCACCCTGCCAATTACACCTGAGTCCTCACTCGATACAGTGCTGTGCCCCTCTGCAGCACTTCTCTCCTCTCTCCCTGCTCTCACAGGACACAGAGGCAGCAGCAAGAGCACTGGCTCCAGCTGCTGTCAGTCAAATCCTGTGAGGGGGAGCAGGAGGGTGTCTATGGATGCACACAGCCAAGCTCAGGAGCCTGCCCCTGCATATGGTTGGGGGAACAATTTCGCGCTAAACTCTAAAAAATAATAAGAAAATGGGTGTGACCAAAGCAGCTACATATGAATGTGACGAAAAATTCTATAAGTAATGTGAATAAAAATGTAGCGCTAAACATAAGTGAGCATATAACAAATGAATGGTGCCCAATAATTAGTGACTCAAATCACAATTCTAAATACCAGGATAGCTCCCTGTATATATAAAAAAATTAAATGGAATGAACCCAAAAAAGTCCAATGTGCATGCACACACTCAAAATAAATCAAACAGTGATATTCCCTGTAAGGTAATGAAAACAAAGTGTTCGAAGTGTTTATATACACTAAAATGGTGATAGCAGAGTCCCAAATGTGATGAAACGGTGTAATTTTCAGAGACACGGAATGGCTTGGACTAGATCCTCTGTTCAAACACCTTAAATCGATATAGAGAAAAGGATGTATGCTTACCAGAACGAGTGGACTCCCTGTCAGCGACAGGGAGTCAAACAAGCCTGTAGAATCCGAACACCGATGGGTAGAACGTCTCTGGAATAGACCGATGAAGTCTGTGGAGTTGTCGCTGTGATGTAATGGCAACCAAACCTCGGAGAACCCAAGATGAACGATGGAGCACGACCTCAAAAGCAAGACCACGGATTCGGAAGGGTTGATCCAACCGGTAGGCAGGGTATGGGACTGATGACCAAAAAGACCACTTGGAATAGGGTCAACGATCTCAAGTGATATTTCTCAAAAACATGCGGAGAGAGGAGAAAGGAGACGAACTCCAATAGTGCAGATCAGCATGGAAGGTTTTATTGAACAAAAACCACCATTACAAAAAATGAATAAAATGTATAAAAGTGATCACAATTAAAGGTTAAAAGCAGTGTGGGAATAGGTAGCACCTCGCCCTACGCGTTTCATCTTAAGTAGACTTCAACTGGGGCATCTACCTGTTCCCCCACACTGCACACATATTTATAAATATCCATAAAATATCAACCAATCAGAAAAGATTCTATGTTTGGCATATCGTGAATGTTGATTGGACCGGGAAGCATCATATGACAGGAAGTGTGGATTTGCCAAAGTCATGTAACCAATCAGGAACAGAACAGAATCAATCAAATGGAATGAGTGGTGGAACAAACCCGTCCGTCTTAATGGATCCTGTATAGCTCCTCCAAGACACATGGTGGTTTTTGGCGCCAAAAAACTCATCCAAACATCCATGCAGTGCAACCACATCCAACAAAAGAGACCGCCCAGGGTCTCGCTGGAGCAATCAAAATGCAAGATGTAAATGGCCAGATCTAACTGGTCCACTGAGTGGCCAATCAACAACATCATGGCCGCAGTGTCCAACCAAAAGTAGCAAGGACAGGAAGCGATCTGGTGCCAAAAAAACAAAAGGGAAACCTGGCTGGATCCATGAGGTACATGCAACCGCCCATCGCGTCACTAGACCGGAAGTGACGCGACGGAAACGGCGCAGGCGTCAAACAGCCAAACATCCAAAGGGGCGGTACATCCATGAGGTGCATGCAACCGCCCATCGCGTCACTAGACCGGAAGTGACGCGACGGAAACGGCGCAGTCGTCAAACAGCCAAACATCCAAAGGGGCGGCGCCGAACGGCGCTACACTCCGTATCCACGTAATGACGTCATACGTCAAAGGATGTTTGATATCGGCCCCATCACGTGGTGAATGACAACGCAAATGACGCGCTGAACCATCACAACAATTCGGGGCCAAAAAGGTTGTAAAAACAACCATACACCTGTGTATATCAGATATAATACAAAAGGGAAAGAACCCAATCGTAAAAAATGGATTACTCTCCCCTTTTGCACTGGCCTCTTCTGGTTGAAAAATCAACACATAGACCTAATACATGGTATAGTGACCTCTGGTGTTGGGAGGTAGAAAAGACAGGTCAAAACTAGATCTCAACATGGAAATATAACTAGGCGCCATCATGTGGTGGCTGAACATATTACACTCCACATTAATTTCTCTTTTCTAAAAGAACCAAACTGAACCTTCAATATGGCATAATAACATACATAAAATGTGAACAATTCTATTTTAGAACTACATGTAATACACAGCGAATACCAGATATACATAAATGAACGGGACTGAAACAACTTGGAGGAGAGCAAATGGTGTGAGAATTTTTATTATTCCAAAAAATAAAAAAGAAAGATCAGGATAAATTAATAAATGAGTTTATGTCCCACTCAACATTCAAACCGAATGGCGAGTAGGTACGGAGCTCATAAATCCAATAGGTTTCCAGACGGGAAACCCCGCGTAGGCGGGATTCCCCTCTCCAATGTGGAATGAACTGATCAATGATCAAAAATTCTGTTCCAATAGGATTACGATCGTGATTCTCCAGATAGTGACGGGGGACACTATGGTTAGTTTTACCACCTTTGATGTTATTGATATGCTCATTAACACGAACAGAAAAAGTCCTAATTGTGCGCCCAATATATTGTTTCTTGCATGGGCAAGTGACAAGATAGACAATATATTGGGTCGCACAAGTGGTGAAACGCTGCATGGAATAGCTGCGCAAAGTGATGGAGGATTGGAAGGTTTCACTCTTTCGCCTGCCGCAAACATTGTGTAAACAAACATTACACTTGCGGCAGGGAAAGTAACCCTTGCACTGAAAAAAGAATGAAGGCTTTTTAGGGGGATCAATAACATTAGGGGCAACTTGACCTTGAATAGATCTAGCGCCCCTAAAAATGACACCAGCCATCTCCGGGAGTGCTGGGCCCAAAACTTTGTCGTTCTGGAGTACTCCCCAGTGTCTCTTCACAATCTCTCTGATTTGCCTGGATTGTGTGGAAAAGGTGGTAAAAAAAGACCACTTAAACTTGTTATCAATGGTCTTTTTAGATTTGACCTCTAACAAAGTTTTACGATCTATTGGTTGAATGCGGTCTATTTCCACATCCAAATCCTCAGATTTATATCCTTTCTCCAGAAAACGTTGTTTTAAAACAACCGCCTGTCTGAAGAAATCGTCCACTTTGGTACAATTCCTCCGTAAACGGAGGAATTGACTGCGTGGTACTGATTGGAGCCATTGGGGATGATGGCAACAATCGACCGGAATGTAACCATTCCGGTCGATGGGCTTGAAAAATGTGACGAACTCCAAGTGGTGATTGACAACTTTAATCTCGAGGTCCAAGAAGCTGACCGAAGTGGTACTGGCCTCATGACTGAGACGAATACCCCTATCATTGAAATTGAGATAAGAAATAAAAGTATCCAAGGACTCGCGGCTGCCCCTCCAAAGGAGGAGGATGTCGTCTATGTACCTCGCCCAGAAAACTAATTCTGGTTTATCGAGGGCATAGACGACATCCTCCTCCCATTTGGCCATAGACAAGTTGGCAAGGCTGGGGGCAAATTTAGCCCCCATAGCCACTCCACAAGTCTGTAAATAGAACTTGTCCTGGAACCAAAAGTAATTGTGCTGTGCCGCGAACCTCAAGAGATCCATAATAAAATTCCGCTGTAAAAGAGGTATGTGGTTATCTTGGACAAATAATACTCGACTGCCTCAAATCCCATAGTGTGTGGAATGCACGTATAAAGTGCAGCCACATCGGCTGTTACCAATATCATGTCATCCTGGTATGCAATCAATTCCAGTTTTCTGATGGTATCTCCCGTATCTTTAAGATAGGAGGGAACCAATCTCACCAGGGGCTGAAGGTAAAAATCCACATATTTCCCTATCCTTGCTGTGACAGAATCTATCCCGCTGACTATTGGCCGTCCTGGAGGGTGAACGGGATTTTTATGAATCTTGGGAAGATAGTACATGGCAGGGATACGTGGAACCAGCGGTATCAAAAAGCTTCTCTCTTTTTTATCTAAAATCCCCAATGAAAAGCCTTCCTCTATGAGTGCAGTAAGGGCCTTTTTAAAACGTGAAGTGGGGTCTGTTTGAATGAGGGTATATGTGTTGTTATCACTCAAAATGTTGTACATTTCTTTTATGTAATCCTCCTTGTTGAGGACGACAATGCCTCCACCTTTGTCGGCAGGTCGAACTATCAAATTTTTGCGCTCGCATAGTTGTTTCAATCCCGTTTTGACATTTGGGTTGGCATACACCTTTTTCTGGGGTAACTTGTCTAAATCCCGTAGGACAAGGCTCCGAAAAACCTGAAGAGATGGAGCGAGAGCCCCTGGAGGATTAAACAATGAAGGATTTGCCAATCCTGAATGGACGTGGCCATCTGGTACTAAAGACTTATTGTTAAGAGGTGTAGTCAAAAAATGTCTCTGGATGTTCAATTTTCGAGTGAATTTATGAACATCAATAAATGTGGAGAATTTATTTAGGGACCTTGGGGGAACATATTTAAGGCCCTTATCAAGTACCAATTTTTCGGCTTCGGTTAAACTCACTGTGCTTAGATTAAATATACCTGAACAGGTCAAGTTCTTTTTCTTTTGGCTTTGGATCCGCCACCCACCTCGTGTCCCTCGTTTCCCCTTTGATTTCCGGGGTGTTCTTGTGTAGACCTGGGAAAATCCAAGGGGTGGGGGCGTCCATCACCATTTTGGTTATAGCCATATGGAGAGCGAGGATAAGACTCCTCTTCTCTCTCCCTATGTCTTTAACTGTCCTGGTATCCATCTCCCCTCCTATTGTCCTGAGCTGGAAAAGTTTGTGGGACATTACGTATAGGAGTTCTATAGTTGTTTTCATAATGGTCATAATGATAATCATCACGCTGACCTTGCCAACCGGAAGAGTGAACTCTTGGACTGTTGTAATAATACGAGTCCCCATGTTGGCCCTGATATGCACCTCTACTTTTATTGGTGGGACCCCTACCTCTAGGGTTGGGGGGTTGGTATCCATTTTGTGTTTGTGGTTTCCCACGAACATCGGAGCCCTTTGAGGGCCCACCTTTAAAAGGTTGGGGAGGATAGGACGGTCGCATAGGACCCTCTTTGAAATTGGGGTCATATGTCAACCTCCTATTGGGATTAGAGATCTCAGGTTGTGTGACCTCCATCTCTGGACTGGTGTTATCAGAATTGGCAGAACTAATTTTCTTCTGCCAATTAAATACTGTTTTTGTTTTATAGTCTGTGACATCTCTATTATATTTCTTTTGTTTTTTTGTCCTTTGGTCCCGCTCCTCTTTTTCCAAGTGGCTTTTTAGGCCGGTAGAAAGAGAGATGTACTCTGATGACATCTTGTGCGGAGTTAATTTTTCTCTGAGATCTTTAATCTCTTTATCAATACCAGCTAGTTTAAGCTGTTTCCTCTCTACCAAAAATACGAGAAGTTGGATACCAACTTCGTTAAAGTATCTAAACCAAGTTTCGGTATCCAAATCCCCTTGTTGAGGGGATACATCCCATCTTAGACCTCTAGGGACCATTTGCTCCTTGACATACTGCTCAAGGAACGCTGTGTCCCACTGGAGGTGTATTTCCGTGGTCATGAGGTTCTTGAGCCTCATGAACATACCACTGATCTCAGTGTCGGATCTGATGGAAGTGAAAACTACATCAGTGTTTAATATCCTAGAGGTTCTGTATTCAAAGACATCCATGTCTATGACAGAAAAGAAAAAATGGAGTAGCAGCAATACAGAAAATAGTCAAAAAGGAATGTGGTTGGGGGAACAATATCGCGCTAAACTCTAAAAAATAATAAGAAAATGGGTGTGACCAAAGAAGCTACATATGAATGTGACGAAAAATTCTATAAGTAATGTGAATAAAAATGTAGCGCTAAACATAAGTGAGCATATAACAAATGAATGGTGCCCAATAATTAGTGACTCAAATCACAATTCTAAATACCAGGATAGCTCCCTGTATATATAAAAAATTAAATGGAATGAACCCAAAAAAGTCCAATGTGCATGCACACACTCAAAATAAATCAAACAGTGATATTCCCTGTAAGGTAATGAAAACAAAGTTCGAAGTGTTTATATACACTAAAATGGTGATAAAAGAGTCCCAAATGTGATGAAACGGTGTAATTTTCAGAGACACGGAATGGCTTGGACTAGATCCTCTGTTCAAACACCTTAAATCGATATAGAGAAAAGGATGTATGCTTACCAGAACGAGTGGACTCCCTGTCAGCGACAGGGAGTCAAACAAGCCTGTAGAATCCGAACACCGATGGGTAGAACGTCTCTGGAATAGACCGATGAAGTCTGTGGAGTTGTCGCTGTGATGTAATGGCAACCAAACCTCTGAGAACCCAAGATGAACGATGGAGCACGACCTCAAAAGCAAGACCACGGATTCGGAAGGGTTGATCCAACCGGTAGGCAGGGTATGGGACTGATGACCAAAAAGACCACTTGGAATAGGGTCAACGATCTCAAGTGATATTTCTCAAAAACATGCAGAGAGAGGAGAAAGGAGACAAACTCCAATAGTGCAGATCAGCATGGAAGGTTTTATTGAACAAAAACCACCATTACAAAAAATGAATAAAATGTATAAAAGTGATCACAATTAAAGGTTAAAAGCAGTGTGGGAATAGGTAGCACCTCACCCTACGCGTTTCGTCTTAAGTAGACTTCAACTGGGGCATCTACCTGTTCCCCCACACTGCACACATATTTATAAATATCCATCTTCTTGGACCTCGAGATTAAAGTTGTCAATCACCACTTGGAGTTCGTCACATTTTTCAAGCTCCACCGACCGGAATGGGTACATTCCGGTCGATAGTTGCCATCATCCCCAATGGCTCCAATCAGTACCATGCAGTCAATTCCTCCGTTTACGGAGGAATTGTACCAAAGTGGACGATTTCTTCAGACAGGCGGTTGTTTTAAAACAACGTTTTCTGGAGAAAGGATATAAATCTGAGGATTTGGATGTGGAAATAGACCGCATTCAACAAATAGATCGTAAAACTTTGTTAGAGATCAAATCTAAAAAGACCATTGATAACAAGTTTAAGTGGTCTTTTTTTACCACCTTTTCCACACAATCCAGGCAAATCAGAGAGATTGTGAAGAGACACTGGGGAGTATTCCAGAAGGACAAAGTTTTGGGCCCAGCACTCCCGGAGATGGCTGGTGTCATTTTTAGGGGCGCTAGATCTATTCAAGGTCAAGTTGCCCCTAATGTTATTGATCCCCCTAAAAAGCCTTCATTTTTTTTTCAGTGCAAGGGTTACTTTCCCTGCCGCAAGTGTAATGTTTGTTTACACAATGTTTGCGGCAGGCGAAAGAGTGAAACCTTCCAATCCTCCATCACTTTGCGCAGCTATTCCATGCAGCGTTTCACCACTTGTGCGACCCAATATATTGTCTATCTTCTCACTTGCCCATGCAAGAAACAATATATTGGGCGCACAATTAGGACTTTTTCTGTTCGTGTTAATGAGCATATCAATAACATCAAAGGTGGTAAAACTAACCATAGTGTCCCCCGTCACTATCTGGAGAATCACGATCGTAATCCTATTGGAACAGAATTTTTGATCATTGGAGAGGGGAATCCCGCCTACGCTGGGTTTCCCGTCTGGAAACCTATTGGATTTATGAGCTCCGTACCTACTCGCCATTCGGTTTGAATGTCGAGTGGGACATAAACTCATTTATTAATTTATCCTGATCTTTCTTTTTTATTTTTTGGAATAATAAAAATTCTCACACCATTTGCTCTCCTCCAAGTTGTTTCAGTCCCGTTCATATATGTATATCTGGTATTCGCTGTGTATTACATGTAGTTCTAAAATAGAATTGTTCACATTTTATGTATGTTATTATGCCATGTTGAAGGTTCAGTTTGGTTCTTTTAGAAAAGAGAAATTAATGTGGAGTGTAATATGTTCAGCCACCACATGATGGCGCCTAGTTATATTTCCATGTTGAGGTCTTATCTAGTTTTGACCTGTCTTTTCTACCTCCCAACACCAGAGGTCACTATACCATGTAATAGGTCTATGTGTTGATTTTTCAACCAGAAGAGGCCAGTGCAAAGGGGAGAGTAATCCATTTTTTGTACGATTGGGTTCTTTCCCTTTTGTATTATATCTGATATACACAGGTGTATGGTTGTTTTTACAACCTTTTTGGCCCCGCATTGTTGTGATGGTTCAGCGCGTCATTTGCGTTGTCATTCACCACGTGATGGGGCCGATATCAAACATCCTTTGACGTATGACGTCATTACGTGGTTTGACGCCTGCACCGTTTCCGTCGCGTCACTTCCGGTCTAGTGACGCGATGGACGGTTGCATGCACCTCATGGATGTACCGCCCCTTTGGATGTTTGGCTGTTTGACGCCTGCGCCGTTTCCGTCGCGTCACTTCCGGTCTAGTGACGCGATGGGAGGTTGCATGTACCTCATGGATCCAGCCAGGTTTCCCTTTTGTTTTTTTGGCACCAGATCGCTTCCTGTCCTCGCTACTTTTGGTTGGACACTGCGGCCATGATGTTGTTGATTGGCCACTCAGTGGACCAGTTAGATCTGGCCATTTACATCTTGCATTTTGATTGCTCCAGCGAGACCCTGGGCGGTCTCTTTTGTTGGATGTGGTTGCACTGCATGGATGTTTGGATGAGTTTTTTGGCGCCAAAAACCACCATGTGTCTGGGAGGAGCTATACAGGATCCGTTAAGACGGACGGGTTTGTTCCACCACTCATTCCATTTGATTGATTCTGTTCTGTTCCTGATTGGTTACATGACTTTGGCAAATCCACACTTCCTGTCATATGATGCTTCCCGGTCCAATCAACATTCACGATATGCCAAACATAGAATCTTTTCTGATTGGTTGATATTTTATGGATATTTATAAATATGTGTGCAGTGTGGGGGAACAGGTAGATGCCCCAGTTGAAGTCTACTTAAGATGAAACGCGTAGGGCGAGGTGCTACCTATTCCCACACTGCTTTTAACCTTTAATTGTGATCACTTTTATACATTTTATTCATTTTTTGTAATGGTGGTTTTTGTTCAATAAAACCTTCCATGCTGATCTGCACCATTGGAGTTCGTCTCCTTTCTCCTCTCTCCGCATGTTTTTGAGAAATATCACTTGAGATCGTTGACCCTATTCCAAGTGGTCTTTTTGGTCATCAGTCCCATACCCTGCCTACCGGTTGGATCAACCCTTCCGAATCCGTGGTCTTGCTTTTGAGGTCGTGCTCCATCGTTCATCTTGGGTTCTCCGAGGTTTGGTTGCCATTACATCACAGCGACAACTCCACAGACTTCATCGGTCTATTCCAGAGACATTCTACCCATCGGTGTTCGGATTCTACAGGCTTGTTTGACTCCCTGTCGCTGACAGGGAGTCCACTCGTTCTGGTAAGCATACATCCTTTTCTCTATATCGATTTAAGGTGTTTGAACAGAGGATCTAGTCCAAGCCATTCCGTGTCTCTGAAAATTACACCGTTTCATCACATTTGGGACTTTGTTATCACCATTTTAGTGTATATAAACACTTCGAACTTTGTTTTCATTACCTTACAGGGAATATCACTGTTTGATTTATTTTGAGTGTGTGCATGCACATTGGACTTTTTTGGGTTCATTCCATTAAATTTTTTATATATACAGGGAGCTATCCTGGTATTTAGAATTAACTACTTTAAGGTGTATGGGAATCAATCTCCCTGTTGTATTTTCCCTTTAGTTTTATTGGTTTCTACATTATACGACCCACTATATTTGTTTGCCCCATGCTAATAAATAAACTCTGTAGCACCAGTCCATAAGCAAACACTCATTTCTTCCCCATATTACAACATGGGTTGAAATCATATTTTACACCATGATTCTACTGATTCTAGATCAGGGATAGAGAGATTCAAGCAGTTTTGTGACAAAGAGTTGTCTCATTTTCTGTTGCCATACAGATGCAATATAATAGAGTACATGGATGATCTCACTACTCAAATGTGAGTCATGTGTTACAGGAGTGACATTTCTCTCTCTAAATATAGATGACATCACTACTCTCCAAATGTAACAATGCAGTATAAGGGACATTTGGTAAATACTGTATGTGTATGATTAATGAAATATATCAGTAAAATTAAAGGTGAACAGAAAAATGATTGGACGCTAAAAGTAATAGAATACTAGTTTCGCAGACAGAATAGATTACACATCAAAACATCGAGCAATCATACCATTTCATTAAAATATAAATGTCTGTAATAAATAAAGAAATACATTTTTTTTATAAAATAAAAATATGCTGTATTGTTTTTAAGTAGTATGTTTTAGACTAGGTTTGCTAATCACAAATATAATTTTTTTTTTATATTACTGTTGTGTGTCCACAATTGTAAAGCACATCTTTGGATTTCACAAAGTACAAAGCTTTACAGAATGGTCTGGTTTTGATAAAATTGCGGTTGTTATTTTTTAATTAAAAAAATAATGCAGTGCCTCCAAACATAGAATATTACAAACCTAAAGAATTTGCTATCAACACAGCATTCATAATATGCAATAAGCATCCACAATATTCAAAAATTATAATAAAACTAAAATCAGTGTGAATAAAGTCCAATGCTAGTACGAGAGTCCCCCGAAGACGTGCATTCGCTTGAAACTAGTTCGGCCAGGAACTACACGCTGACGTATTGTTGCTACTTCCATGCTTGTAAATTGTAAGTGCCCTGTGTTATTTGTTATGGCAATCCTTTTAATGGAATTTGGATGAAGCTTTTCACTTTTTTAATCTATACTTATATATCTGTATACTACACTATATGTGGTCCCCCTGCTTGTGGCTTAGTATAGTGGTTGCTTTTTTCCCCAGACAGTATCAAACAAACCTCCTGACTGTCCCCAGTGGTGAGAAGCTGTACTGCAGGGTGTCCCCATTGTGAGGATGATCCTGTTGACACCAACACACCTGCTGCCCCTTTTCTCTGGCAGCTTTAATGTCGGTGAGTGCATTTTAGTTCTGTTGCAGATGCATGGTGGAGAGGATTTCCATTAGCTGGTGGAAGACATGTTCTTTGCGGTGATATTCAGCACATATTTTGGACTCTTTTGCATTGGACTTTATTCACACTGATTTATTTTTATTATCATTTTTGAATATTACGGATGCTTTTTGCACATTATGAATGCAGCATTGATAGCACATGCTTTAAGTTTGAAATATATTCTATATTTGGAGGTGCTGCATTATTTTCTTTGTTGGTTTGTTTGGGTACTGTATATTTACCTATTGCAATCTGCCCATTTCTTTTCTTTAGCACTGACCCTCTTTTATGTTTTCATTTTTGTTTTTTTAAAGGCTTTATTAAATGTCCAGATGTTGTGCATTAAGTGATATAAGGTATGTGAGCACACATACAAGTGACACAGACACACTCATGCACATGGCTTATTTAGATGTATATTAATTCCTTTCTAAAAATATAAATGTTGTTGACTTTGTAAGAGAAAAGCTGATTGAACTACTGAGTGTAACATACTTAAAGGTTCGTATTAGTGCAAGAAATCGCTGATATACATGTAGCACTACCCCCGAGGGTGCTGCTGGTTAAGATGGGTCCTTGGTTCCTTGCCTTGAACTCCATGAGAACTTCAGCCCCCTCTGACACACTAGGTTGAGTGTAAAAAAGCATGCAATATCACAGAAAATCACTAAAAGTAATACCTGGTAACCAGTAATAATACCATGTCCAAAAAAATAAGCACTGGATTAATTAGTAAAGGTAAAATTTTGTCACCTGATATAGTAGGTAACGAGGCACGCATGAAAATGGATTAACAAAAGTAATAACACAATTTAGCATTCAAGGTCATTGCAACCA
Organism: Lithobates sylvaticus; assembly: GCA_028564925.1. Classification (NCBI taxonomy): domain Eukaryota; kingdom Metazoa; phylum Chordata; class Amphibia; order Anura; family Ranidae; genus Lithobates; species Lithobates sylvaticus. Next base: position 100,183,664 of record CM053030.1, on the reverse strand, counting down.
ATTAAAAAATGATCTAGAAACTGGACGACGTCTATAATCATCGGCATTTTCCCCCGATTTAACATCGCTTTTGTGTGAAAATTCCTTAGCATTAGGTAAAAGCGATAATAAATCTAAAAATTCACCCTTCCAAATTTTTTCTTTAATAGACGTGTGTAGGTGAAAACCTAATGGAGATAATTCACATGGTAAGACTTCTTTAAAACAGGCCTCTGGGACAGAAGCAGAAACATTAAGAGGAACAGATAAAGGAATCTCATTAGATTCAATAGGAGACCACACATGTGCTGGAGAAGGTAAAACAGCTACAGGCTGAGAGGACAAAACAGCATTAAACCTATTTAAAGAAGTAATAACATTCTGTAACAAACCTGTTGTGTTAAACTCACCAGCCCCAATAGGCCCATTATCTTGGCAGGGAGGGATCTGTAGTGAAGGGGAAGAAAAATTAGCAGCAGCAGACACTGTTGAAGCAGGATTAGTGTTAGTTGACATACCCCTGGCATCCAGCCTAGACGGCCTGGGTGCCCTAGAAGCTGTTGCTGTAGCAACCAGATGCGCACGGGGCGAGCGCGCTGAAGCCGAAGCTGAAGATACTCTAGGAGGGACTGACATAGGTGGAGACATCCGGGCTGTGGGCAGAGACGGAGGAGCTGCAGGAGGAGCCGTGCGAGGCGCTGGTGAAGAAGGCCGAGTGCGTCTTCTCCTCTCAGACGTGCGGGCCGGAGAAGGAGAGAAAACCCGCCTCCGCCTCTTGACACGCAGGCCGGAACGTTGACTCACCGCCGCGTCATCCGCAACATCATCAACGGGGAGGTCTTCGGTGAGTGAAGGGGGGCGAGACTCAGCCCACTGCTGCGCCGTATCTTCGAGCGCTGGACGCTCCGCCGGTATGCTCCGCTGGATCATGCGGGACGGCAAGGTAGGTGCTTCGGGTCGATAACCTACTTCAGCCCCGGACCCTCCAGGGGGCGTACTCCGGTCCTCAGGCGCTGCTACTGAGGCCGGTTCTTCCTCGGCCAATGATAGGCAACGCTGGAGCCATTCATCCCCGCCTTCGGATGCCGCCCTCTCCAGAATCTGCCTCACGAGGGTTTTCATATCCTGTCACGGCTTGGCGAGCTCAGTGTAATAGCTCAAGTGTAACCGCAGAAGCTCAGCCAAGCCGATCCAGGACAAATGTGATCGGACCCTGTACCTCAGGGGGCTTATATAGCCCCCCAACATTCGAAAAAACGTGTTTCCCGCCTGGAAACACGTGCAAAGCCCGCTCATTCTTTTTTTTTTTTTTTTTTTAAAGATACAAAGCCATCTTTATTAATAATCGTGGTGGCCACAATCCCATGCGGCGGGCTCTTGATTGAGCCCACTTAACATTGGAGCGATTTGGCATGTCATTTGACATGTCAAATCACATGCCAAATTGGCGGCAATTGCTGGCAATGGCACCACCTGGATCAGTGCAACACCAATTCCCAAAAGTAGTTTCTGTACTACTTTTGGTGACTTTGGGGTGCGATTTCTATAGACATCTGTGCAATTCAGAAGTGTTCCCATAGAAGTCAATGGGCCTGAATTTGCACTTGAGCCAGATGGCACTGCTTAGAAAACTGACAGGACTATTTTTCAATTTGCACAGAATTTGCAGTAAGGCTGCACCGGACATATGTGAACAGGCACTAAAGAAAGCTATGTTCTTTCACGTGTCATGCAAATTGGATTGGATTCAAGATGCATCGAATTTGCATATGTTTAAAACTAGCCTTAAGCCTCGTACACATGATTGAATTGTTGGCCACTAGACCGCCAGACTTTTGTCCGAAGGACGTGTGCCAGGAACTTGTCTTGCATACTAACGGTACACAATTGTCAGCCAGCAAACATGAACGTAGTGACGTACTACGTGGAATTTCAGCTCTTGAGCACCACCCTTTGGGCACCTTCTGCTAATGTCGTGTCTGGTGAGCATTGATTCCGAGCATGTGTGTTTGTACTTTGGACTTGTGTGACGAACTTGTGTACACACAATACTAAAATCTAACAGACCGCTGTCCGCTGAAAATTTACTAGCCTGCTATCCAACATTTGTTGGCCGAAAGTTGGACAACAATTGTCTGAAGGAGCGTACTAACGGTCAGATTTTAGGCAAACAATCTGTCATCACACAATCCCCTGCCAACAATCGGATCATGTGTACGAGGCTATAGGGTCAATGCATACTGCTTAAAACGCCAGTTCTTTTGGTAGAAAAAACACTCATAGAGCATTTTTGTACAATTTAGGTGCATTTAGCGTTTTTTTTCTGCAACAAAATTACTCTCAAAAACACAATCCATAAGAGTATTTTTTTCTGCTTCTAAATGCTGAGCTTAGAATATGCCTCTAAATGTCCTAATGTGCATGGGCACATAGGATAACATTGAGCTGCTTCTACAGGCAGAACACAAAACTCCTGTAATAACAGCTTTTTTAAACCCAGTGTGCATTGACACTAAAAATCTATAATAAAAATATGCTGAGAGAGTAGGGCTGAATTGTCATCTGTCTAGATGACTGTCATGTAAATAATTAACTTTCTATGCATTCTAAATCTGGCATAGACTGTTTTTTTTTTTTGTTTTTTTTTAGCCAATAGACTGAAAAAAAAAAGAAAAAAAGAACAGATTCTCCCATCTACACATACAAAAGCTAGGCTTGTAGGTGGGTCCAAAATGTGACTGTAGCAACCACATGCTCTAAAACAGGGCTGGCTAACACACTGGCCACTCACAGTCCACAGCCCACTAGAACTCCATTTCTGTTCAATGTGTGCATATAGGGTCTCACCTAGACACCTTACTCACCATACTTCTGATCAGTAATAGCAACATCCCACCTCTGGTTGGGGACACCTCTTGCCCCTTGTCTTCCATGTGGTTACAGAACAGAGCTCAGACATTCCACTGAATGCCTAAAGCCCATGTAACATGGAGGCCCAGACCACCTCCCATGTGCTACATAGAGAGGCTCAGCTGATCCCTGAGAAGAGGGGAAACCTCCTGTCCACCACATGCCCCAACCTGACCAAGTTTGCACTGGAATTGTTCACCAGGATCCTATATCCCACTGTGTTTTTAATCATGAAATGCACCAGCTTAGCCTAACAGTACTATTTCACCACACATCACCAACGGTAACAGTTGGTCCACTTTACTCACTTAAGAGCAGATACAATCCCAGTCTATTTTTTATTAACAGTGAAGTAGTCCATAGCAATAAATGGCAATTTCTTCCACTCAAAGCAAGCCCTTTTGCATGATAATGTGCCTCTCAATTCCCAGTAAAAAGGGGTGCCCATCTTGGTGTTGCAGAAAAGATTGCAAGCACTTATCCCATACTTAGATCAGGCTCTGTACTTCCCATTAGCTCATCGACCTCTAGCTAGACTCTAACCTCGGTTTATATAGGATCTTGCCTGGAAGGATGAACACACCTCAATTCCTGGAAGGATTTAAAGCAGACTCCTCCTTAAAGGGGTAGAACATTAACCACTACATATAGACTCCTTTTAAAAAGAAGGAGATACTACTAGAAGGGGCATTTGCTCTCAATGTAGCGTTGGGTACCACATTCTGCCTTGGCACATCAGCCTAACTTTAGGCTGGGTTCACACTGCAACTGGCTGTGGATTGCACAGGAATGCTCTGCGTCCCTATTCTCCAGTTTAGGGACGAATCAGGGACGAATCTTTGCCTAAATTCGGCCCTCAACAGAGCTAAAGACACAGCGTTTCTGTGCAGTGCACTCTGCAGCCGCCCCAGAGATATGTTAAACTGGCTCCATAGAGAGTCGTTCACATTCTCCTGCTATGCAAATTGAATGGAGAAAAGAAAAGAAGGTCTGGATGGCCGCAAAGCTTCTTTATTTGGTGATGGTTAAAATCCAAGAAAACAAAAACAAAACAAAAAAAAAAATCCAAGAAAACAGTAACATCTCATATGATACAGCAAACAGCGACAATAGCTTATGCGTTTCACGCCTCAGAGGCGCTTAGTCATAGCTATGACTTGTCGCTGTTTGCTGTATCATATGAGATGTTACTGTTTTCTTGGATTTTAACCATCACCAAATAAAGAAGCTTTGCTGAAGTGCGGCCATCCAGACCTTCTTTTCTTTTCTCTGTTGTGAGCGGAGCCTGCACCAACTGTATTGAATCAAGGTGGACATTACTTTGTCAGCAGACTAGAGCGGTATACACATTCTTATGCAAATTTAATGCAGGGAAATCTGCATCCAATTTGCATAGGTGTGAACCCAGCCTTAAGTGTATTTGCAAATGTATGCAATTTAAACCTCTATTTGAGGCTGCGTTCACACTGCAGCACGCTCCGGCTCACAGCAGGGGTCCAGTGCGCCCCTATTCACTGTTTCAGGTCTGATTTCCGCACAATTTTTTGGCTGAATTTGGACCTGAAACGGACCAAAAGACACACAGGACTACTGTGCATTTCGCACTGGAGCCGCTGTGGAGATGTGTGAACAGGCTCCATTGAGAGCTGGTCACAATCTCTTGCTATGCAAATTAGATGCAGGGAAACCCACATCCAATTCACAACAGTGTGAACCCAGCCTTAATCTAAAAATCCTGAAACAGTTTACATAGTTTTTCTAACGGGAAGGGATGTTTTTAAGGCAAGGCAAAAGGGGCAGCTGCCCTGGGCCCTGTCATTGTTGTGGGGCCCAAAGCAGCTGCCTCATACTTGCCAACTATCCTGGTTTAAATTCCCTCATCCCTTGAGGTTTTAGTCCTGCGCTGTGTACCAATATCTCAGTGTGAAGTGCTGCTACTAATGCTGCCCAGCTATGCCCTATTGTTGTGTACAGATGACTCATCTGCAGACCCTGTGTTTACATGTGAATTACTGGCATTCATATGTAAATAACGGAGGCATTCATATGTAAATAGTGGCGGCCGGCAGCATTGATATGTATATCATGCCCCCCTGAAGTCATATCCACAGTAATCTCTAGCAACCAATCAACAAGAAGAAATCATGTGCTGTAACCTTTAGCAACTAATCAGTGAGCCATAATGTGTGCTGTAACCTCTAGCAACCAGTCAGTGAGTGGTAATGATACACTGTAACCTCTGGCAACCAATCGCAATAGCTGCCTGATCTGATTCAGTAAACTGATTTTGAGTCTAGCTGCTATTTATTGTATGTCTCAGAGCAGGTGGAGCGCAAAACTGCATGGGGGGGGGCCCAAGAAAAGTTTTGCCTAGGGTCCCCTCCATCATAAAGACGCCCTGCTTATGGGCTATCTGTAAAGAGTCCTGGGGTACTTTTTGTATTCATTTGTGAATTGCCCATGTGCATCTTTCCTGTATTAGTTATATATGATCCGAGCAGTTGCCATTTATACTAATGCTTTTTATATCTTTCAGAAACTCTAGTGTTCCTACCAGAATTTCCAGTTACTACAACCATTTTAAAGCTAAATAATGTTTTTGCACTCCCCTGATGGACTCTCAATTATGTGTAATAAAGAGATAATTGTGTAGTCCAGCTGCAAGAGTGACACCTTTGTGATGGCCTTAAAGGAGTTGAAGAATCGACTTTGGAGAAATTTAACAATTGGGACCTCCAAAGCATTTAAGAAGCTGGCAGGTGTTTCAACCTACTGCTGTCCTCCTAAAATTGAAATATTACTTTTGGGTGGCCTTTAACATAAAATGTGTTTTCCAGCAGCTCTCGTCTGTTAGTTTCAGCTAAATTCTAGTGTTTGTCTGGGGCATTTTTCAAGCTACAATTTGACAGCGAATGTAATTGCTCTCCAGCACCACTGAAATAATCTGCTCCAATTCAGCCAGCAGACTCCAAATTGTTAACAGCACAGGATTATCCATTATTACAGGACATGCTGAGTTAATCTCTTTAGTCAGCTTTCCAAAGCCAGACTGCACTGGCGTTAATATTAAAATTTGCCTCATAAAAATTCAGCAATAAAACATGACATTTACAGTAATATTTCCTAACAGTCTATTGGGCTGTGCTTTTTCCTGAGCTCTCTTCTGTTATGTAAAAAAGTAAGACACCAATTTGGCATATAATCTTTCACATTTAAATTTATTAGTCAGACGCTTTTGAAATACTCAGATCTGTATGGTTATACAGTATATTAACAGTTTTATTTTTTTTTGTTAAAGTGAAGACAAAAGCAATAACAATTTGTTAAGGAGCAAAAATGTTAATGTTACTCTTTCGTATACTGTATATATATATATATATATATATATATATATATATATATATATATCTCACAAAAGCGAGTACACCCCTCACATTTTTGTAAATATTTTTAATATATATATTTCATGTGACAACATTGAAGAAATGCCACTTTGCTACAATGTAAAGTAGTGAGTGTACAGCTTGTATAACAGTGTAAATTTTCTGTAACCTCAAAATAACTTCCCACACAGCCATTAATGTCTAAACCTCTGGCAACAAAAGTGAGTACACCCTTAAGTGAAAATGTCCAAATTGGGCCCAAAGTGTCAATATTTTGTGTGGCCATCATTATTTTCCAGCACTGCCTTAACCCTCTTGGGCATGGAGTTCACCACAGCCTAACAGGTTGCCACTGGAGTCCTCTTCCACTCCTCCATGATGACATCACAGAGCTGGTGGATGTTAGCGACCTTGTGCTCCTCCACCTCCCATTTGAGGATGTCCTACAGATGCTTAATAGGGTTTAGGTCTGGAGACATGCTTGGCCAGCCCATCGCCTTTACCCTTAGCTTCTTGAGCAAGGCAGTGGTCGTCTTGGAAGTGTGTTTGGGGTTGTTATCATGTTGGAATACTGCCCTGCTGCCCAGTCTCCGAAGAGAGTGGATCATGCTCTGCTTCAGTATGTCACAGTACATGTTGGCATTCATGGTTCCCTCAATGAACTGTAGATCCCCAGTGCTGCAGCACTCATGCAGCCCCAGACCATGACACTCCCACCACCATGCTTGACTGTAGGGAAGACACACTTGCCTTTGTACTCCTCACCTGGTTGCCACCACACACGCTTGACACCATCTGAACTAATTAAGTTTATCTTGGTCTCATCAAACCACAGGACATGGTTCCAGTAATCCATGTCCTTAGTCTGCTTGTCTTCAGCAAACTGTTTGCAGGCTTTCTTGTGCATCATCTTTAGAAGAGGCTTACTTCTGGGATGGCAGCCATGCAGACCAATTTGATACAGTGTGCAGCATAAGGTCTGAGCACTGACAGGCTAACCCCCCACTCCTTCAACCTCTGCAGCAATGCTGGCAGCACTCATATGTCTATTTCCCAAAGACAACCTCTGGATATGAGGCTGAGCACGTGCACTCAACTTCTTTGGTCGACCACGGCGAGGCCTGTTCTAAATGAAACTTGTCCTGGTAAACCCCTGTATGGTCTTGGCCACCGTGCTGCAGCTTTGTTGAGGGTCTTGGCAATCTTCTTATAGCCTAGGCCATCTTTATGTAAAGCAACAATTCTTTTTTTCAGATCCTCAGAGAGTTCTTTGCCATGAGGTGCCATGTTGAGCTTCCAGTGACCAGTATCAGAGAGTGACAGCAATAACACCAAACCACACACCTGCTACCCATTCACACCTGCTACCCATTCACACCTGAGACCTTGTAACACTAACGTGTCACATGACATCGGGGAGGGAAAATGGCTAATTGGGCCCAATTTGGACATATTTACTTAGAGATGTACTCACTTTAGTTGCCAGCGGTTTAGACATTATTGGCTGTGTGTTGAGTTATTTTGAGGGGAAAGCAAATTTACAATGTTATACAAGCTGTACACTCACTTATTTACATTGGAGCAAAGTGTAATTTCTTCAGTGTTGTCACATGAAAAGATATAATTAAACATTTACAAAAATGTGAGGGGTGTACTCACTTTTGTGAGATACTGTATGTGTATATATATATATATATATATATATATTTTTTTTTTTCATGATAATTTATAACTGTTTAATGTAACCTTTCTTCTATACTACAGTACTCCCTAATTCCAAGATCTACATAGCTGCATATAAGTCAGATCATTCCTTTAGAAGATCCCAGTGGAGCAAAAGCAACAAAAGACTTCTAACTTTTACAATTAGGCCTCTGTCTTGGGTAAAATGTGTTATGGTTACATTATTATTATTATTATACAGGATTTATTTAGCGCCAACACATGAGGGCAGACAGTATAGTTACAATAACATTTAATACAGGTGGGATCAGAGGGCCCTGCTCGTTAGAGCTTACAATCTAGAAGGGAGGGTCAATTGATACAAAAGGCAATAACTGTGGGGGATGAGCTGATGGAGTAAATAAAAGTACAGTTGTTAGGTGGGGACAGAATAGGCTTCTCTGAAGAGAAGTGTTTTTAGGGATCGTCTAAAAGCAAACAGAGTAGGAGATAGTCAGACAGATTGGGGTAGGGAGTTCCATAGGATGGGAGAGGCTCAGGAAAAGCCCTGGAGGTGATGAGGGAGCTAGAGAGAAGGAGGTCTTGGGAGGAACGAAAAGAACTATTAGGTTGGTATTTTGAGACTAGGTTAGTAATGTAGCTGGGGGCTTGGGAGTTGTGGATGGCTTTGTAAGTTGTTGTTAGTATTTTGAAATTAATTTGTTGGGTGAGTGGAAGCCAGTGGAGGTATTGACAGAGAGGAGTAGCAGACACAGTGCAATTGGTAAGGTGGATGAGTCTGACAGCAGCATTCATGATGGACTGAAGGGAGATAGCCTATGTAAGGGCAATCCAATGAGGATGGAGTTCCAGTAGTCGAGGCAAGCGATGACCAGGGAGTGAATTAGAAGCTTTGTGGTGTTATTGGTTAGGAAGGGGCATATTGTTGATGTTGAGGCAGCAAACTTTGGACAGTGGTTGGATGTAGGGCCCAAAGAATAGTTCTGAGTCCAGGATTACAACTAGAACCCTAAAGGATCCAAATAGGGTGCTTTTTGCATACTTTTTTTGAGGATGCTATATTTATGTGGTATGTAACTACATTTTGTGACAACTATCCCTGTGGGAAGTGGAGATGTTCTCCTAAGTAGAATCCACATCTGAAGGTTGGGGGTACTCTTTGCTTGGGAGAGGCACTCATTTTTGTGCAAAAGTTAACTCGTAGACGAACAGATTAGAGAAGACTAAGCACCACCATAGCTGATACATAGACAGAGCTGGCATTACAGAGAAATAACTGCAACCAGGATAAAAGCTGAGTTATTAGGATAGTGGATGCCATAAAACGGGATGTCAAAACTGGTAACAAAACTGGTAACAGGACAACATATACAGGCCTTAGATATGCACACACAGGCAAGGATCAACAGCCAAAAGCAAACACAGAACAAAGCAAGAAGTCTGAAGGCTAAGACATAAGGAAACCTGGAATAGAAGGCTACAAACATACAGATCAGAAACACCCAGAAAAATTCTAAGGAAGGCAAACTAAAAATACAAAATGCACTGGTGGCCATTAGAGAAAGATGAATCCCAAACTAATCTCCAAACTTCAGTGAAGAGATACAAGGGAAGGAAAAGCAGAGACACAGACATCAACACTAATACAGGTAAAGGTAATTAGGTCATAGGAAAAAAAGAACACATGCAGATCAACAGGACAGCACAGGGGCAGATGAACTGTGTATAAAGGAATAGGAGGTGGGATCAAACTTAAGAAAACCCACAATAGTCTCCAGGAGCGCTCAGAGGCTTGTTGTATATTACTACAATACACAGTAAAATCCTCTGTGAAGTATAGATATCCTTTGGAAGTGAGACTACAACAAAAAAATTGAGTATTTGAACATGTTGCAGTACAGATATTAAGCAGGTATATGGGCATTAATTGGTAATGTTGTTCTGTAAGTGTCTTTTATTCAACTGACCTCCAACTTGGCTCTGGAAGCGACATTATAGATCACATCAAATAGTTAGGACTTGTTCATATGACTGTGGGGTAATGTGGGGTAATTTTACTGCAATGCAAGATAATGTATGTTACCCATGTTGATGTGATGCAGTCTTATTCATTCTAAATGGCACCCCAGTGCACCTTCCAAGTGTACTTGCATTGTAGTGCAACACAATGCTGGGCAATGCACTGATGTGAATTCTGCATGCATGATTTTTTATCTGTTGTGGTGTATTAGCCTGCACATTCAAATCTTGACGCGTTTCACGCGAACATTTCATGAACAGGCACGAAATGTTTGTGTGAAACGCGTCAACAGTGTTTCTGTGATATTTGTCCGGCATGGTGACAATAATGAAATCTGAAAAGCATTCATCTTATTGCGGTGTGCGGCCATCCTCTTCTTTCATATATCATGCATGTACCACAGAGGATCGAGCTGTGGTACAGAGGATCCTACCATTAGGATATGTTAGAGAACACCTGACGTTTGAGATTTTCTGCATAGCAATATTTGTAAGGGTTCAGGGCAGAAGAGCTCATTATCCCAGAGGAGTGTTCATTTTATGAGTAGAGTGGTCTACAAAAGATTATGGAACAGTCTAAGGTGTAGCACAAGAGATGATCAGCACCATTGGTGGTCAAGATCAATTGCAATTTGCATGAAATGCAAGAAAATATAAAAAGCATGCATTGTATATTAATAACCACAGCCCTTCAGCAGATATGATACATCACCTGTGCAAATGTAAATGTAAAATTCTCATGTTTAACCAGAGTTCCCCTTAAAGTCAGGCTTATCACTGTTCAGACTCAGTTAATTACCAGGAATGAATATGAATAAGGTTTATGTGGGTCTGTCCTGGAAATGTTCTCTTTACATCCGTACCCTAGATTGCAGTTAATTAGAAATGCTCTCACATTGCCACTGGCATTCCGCTGGCTGCTGTTAATAGAGTTCCTTAATCAAAGTGTTCACATGACTGCACAAGTTGCTCTGAGAGACCTTTTCTGGCTTTTTACTTTTCCTTTCTAATCACTTGACGCTCTTCATACGGAAACTGACATATTCACCATCTGCAGGAAGACTGAACATACCAGCCACCCGAGCTCCTTTCAAAGAGGTCATGTAAGATACAGGCTATAAGCGACACGGGCAGGAAATAAATAGAGCATTTAAGTAGGCTCCAGAGCCAATGGGAAAAAATCAATTCTATTTCATTGCCTTTCAGTCAAGCTATTTATTCACATTATTCGATTTAAAAGAAACACTGAATAAAAGAAAATTGTGTTGACTAGGAAAAACAGAAATTATTTGGGCGTAAATCACATTTGTATTTTATGTCTAAATAAATAATTTCAAGAAATGGATTTATAAATGGTGTTTTGAAAGATAAAACTCCATATTAGGATCTCTGTTACATTTTAGAAACATTCTATGTTTTTAAGGTTCAAAACATTTCCTTTGTATATGTGGTCCATGTCTGTAAGAATTATCTTATCTTAGAAACAATTCCAACTGCCCTTCTGTCTCTATAACTAATTGCCAAGAAGTTCAAGAGGAAAAAACTCCCATGATACCTTGGTGATAGAGGTAATACGCCACCCAGGTGTACTTCAGGTAATGCAGGAAGAGCTTCAGTGACCCCCGAATTCGTGAGAGACCAAAAAAAGACACAAGCTGGAGTGTGTTCATATGATCTCTAGCTTTTACTGAATACCATAGTGGCTTATATGCAAAAGAAAGAAGGGAGGAGCTGTGTTTTAATGCATATGTTTCTAAAACTTATACAAACTTAGTATTTTCTTATCATGATTAAAACTGCTGAATTTAGTTTAACAAGAACTAGCTGATTTTGCTTACACAACAGGCTGCTCCATGAATCAGCTTTAACCGCAATGACTTGCAAGATGTGTTTCTATGCAAACTGTTAGATAAGCTAATTATGTCAAAACACATATTGAAAAGTTCATTTCTGCTTAAATAAAATGGAGTCATTTATACATTTTATTACAATCGCCTCTTTTATCACGAGTGTGATAATCACAAACCCTGAAGCCCCCAACATTCACCTGGACTACTTTCCCATAAATGTATCCTAAGCATGTAAAAATAGAGAACAATAAACACATAATCTCAGCTGCATAGCAATTGTCCATGAAATACAAAGGGGGAAGGGGCGTGACAGTCCTTAAAAGCAAGTGGGAGGGGCATGACAGCCTTTAGGCCAAATAAAAAATAGTCCCAAAGAAAAGCACAAAACTAGTCTCTTGTATCGCTTCTGAATGTCCATTAAATTCATGAAAGGGAAGGAAAAGGAAATTTCCACATTATAATTCTCATTCTCCTAAACTTTTCCCAAAACTTTTGGTTCAATTCTGTGTTCATCCATATTTTACAGAGATCCTCTACCCCAAAACCCTGCCTCTTTGTAAGAATAGAACTCGATATCCACAGACAGACTGGAACTGGTGCATTAGGCTGGACTTGGGTCTTCGGGCTGGTGTATCTGGATCTCTCTCATGTGGTACTCACTGGAATTTCATAGGCCTTGGGCGTGCGTCATTTGGCTAACCCTCAAGGTGTCATTCCAGGAAAATTTTCCAGCAGGAGTCCGCCTTTACTCATCTTAGCACCTTCCATGGCATTTGAACAACAAAGATGAACAACGAAGATTTCCATGTAAAAGCTGTAAACATCTCTTCATCCGGATAGGGTATAGGGTAGAGTATGAATGGGGTGGGCATTTCTTCATGTGCATGGGGCTGGGGTTGAATACTGGCTGGCTGGGGCAGATATCAACATCCTCATCCAACAAATCACAGAATCTATCTTTTGGAGGTATTAAAAACAATATTCCGCAGTAACTCAAACATAGGTAAAGCATGCAGGAATAAAAAATGTTTCTCAGAACAAAACATTTTTTCAAATCCAGTATTACAGCAGGATTTCAACAAAACTCAAACACCTTTAGTTTCTTCTATCCCCAGGGACCCAAGTGGACCCGAGGAACTCAGAACAGAACATTTTACCCAAACACATATTCTGACTCAGAAGTCAGCCTCACAACTTTGCAAATAAATCTGATCATCAGCAACAAACAAAACATTGATGGATAAACAATATTACATCATTAACACTTCACGATTGAAACTCTGGGATTTCAAAAGATAAATATATCCAGAATAGTCACTCTGACTGTTATTCAAACAAACTTTCCCATCATATTTTTAGTACCTCATGGACACAATATATGAAGCAATTTATTTAGATCCTGGTTACTTAATTTCGGTAACTCTTCAAACATTTTCATTTTAGTTTTACCCTTTTTTACCAAAAACCCATTATCAATTTTACTTTAACCCCAAACTTGTAGGGAAATATATATTATCAGGAACATGGGCCTAATAACCTCTACTCCCAGAACAAGAAAACACAATATGAAACAACTCTTTGTGTACATTTTAAACAAACCCTTGTAGCGCTGGCTCCTGCCGAGCACGCGCTATTGTTTTGAAAATTAAGTTGCCTGAAGCCACAGTTGGGCTTTGACACTTTTTTGGTAACCAGTGACACTAATACAGTGATCAGTGCTAAAAAAATATTCACTGTCACTGTACTAATGACACTGGCAAGGAAGGGGTTAACATCAGGGGAGATCAAGGGGTTAAATGTGTGGCCAACATGAGTTACTGTGTGTGCTGTGTGCTGTTTTTAATAAGCAATGTGCTGTTTTTTACTTTCTGCTTTTTAGAGAGCCCTGAGTTTTTTTACCTACACAAGGTCCTCTTCGGTAATGTCCAGTGCCGATCGGCATGTTCCGGCAACCAATCAACGGCCAACACCTACTGATTGGTTAGTGTTGCAGCCAATTGCAGCACAATGGGGGCACGCGGGCGCACTCCCAACCCTGGTGCTTGGATACTAGATACGTACTGATCCAGCGCAGAACGGCCACCCTACCGCAGTATGACTACAGTGGGCGGTCATAAAATGGTTAATTGCAGGGATTTCCTCTCACTTCCTGTTTGGCTATGGGACAGTAAGTGAAAGGAAAGCTCTGCAATGGAACACAGATGGCAAAAAAAATACCTGACATGGGTTATGACCCTCTCTTGCTCTATCCAAAATGGAAAACGTATAACAAAAAATAACCAATATATTTTTAGTGAACCCTGACATTAAGAAATATTATAAATAAAATTATGATTACTTCAGCATAAACCTGCAAATGCTTGCTCTAACCCTATCACCCCCATCCGTGCCTTCGCCATTGGACCCTGATAGTGATGGTAGGAGGAGTTTTGCAGAGTTAACTCAACATTGGCATCCACTATGCTAGCATTTGCATCTCTCACAGTGGGCCTGGGCATATGCAAGACATGGGCGGGACATAGGTGGGGCAAAGGCCGACCAAATGTGTCATCTTCTAAGATGACTGACATGCTAGGGAAAAGGCAAAACGCAAAAGGGAACAATGGAGCCATTTGGAAAATGGGGACGCTACATTGTATGCACAATAAAGGAAGCTGGCAAGCTGGATGGGTGGGGGCAGGTAAACTTCTCCATGAACTTGCATTTACAGAAAAAACAAATATGTACATATTTTACATCCTTCTTAGTTTTATCGCTTATTTATTTTAAGTTTTTGACCTTAGTTCTACTTTAACTATGTTCATCTACATTCATAGGACAGGAAGAGTGACTTTACTATACCATTTTGAGGAAGGAACCCTGAGAGAGCTCAAAATAACAGTATCTGACTCATGTGCAACCCTGTTTACAGTAAAACGGGTGAGATTAACTTTTTTTGGGTGCCGGTGAGTTATTTTTACCTGGTTTCTTCACATCACTACAAGAACCCATTGACTTCACTGGTCAAGCACTGAAACGAGCGCAGCTCCAAACACATACTCTATAAGTTCAATTATACCAATGCATTTTCTTGCTTCTTATCCATAAATCAAAATAAATGTTGGCAGGAATTATAACTTTGCTTGTATGCTTTGAGTGAGTTGTGATCACAAGCTTAGATTTCCTGTAAGGTCTCTCAGTGATTACTGTTCTGTGCTCACAAGATTCGCAATCACAACGTTTCCTATCACACACTTACATAATATTTGTTCCTTTCATTTTATGATGATCATTTGGCAGTTATCATAGTGCCTTTCCAGTCAGCACATGTTTTATTAGAGAAGTGTTTAACTTAAAGATATTTTTAAGGTAACTTTCAGATTTTTACAAATTTGTTTCTCCATTTTTCCTATTGAATTTAATATAGTGATTCATAGATTAGCCACTAGACGGAGCAAACACTCAATTTTTAATCACTCTGCTTCCCTTCTTGACAACTGCTGAGTATGCAAAACCCTTTTTTTGTTAATTTCGACACTTTTTTTGCTGTCTTTGCCTGCATTGGGACGATTCACACCCAATGCTGGGGATCATTGTCACTGAGAAAAAAAAGTGAAAGGAATGTAAAATTTTAGAGTTGACCCCAGAAGGTGAGGATAAATCTTCCAAAGGGGACACATGTTCCAGGGACTGTTGCCTAAAAGGGAAACTCCCCTTGTTTGCAGATTACCTCTAACTTCCTATTGTATCCCTGGGACAGGAAGTAAAGGTAAATTTCCCCAAAGGCACACATACAGAAAGAAATAGAGGGATAATGGTCTACTCAATCCAAGACTGAAAGAAAATGTATGCATACATTGTAAGATAAGATATCAGCCCCTCAGGAAGTGCAATATTTTTGATGTGTCAGATGACTCAGACTTGAATTGTGAGAAAAAGCAGTCAAGCATAACTACTGCGTAGCATTGCAAAGCAGACAACAATGCTGGCATAACTAATCAGCAAAAATTCTTGCTCCAATGTACATAAAAATTACAATTTATAAAAATAAAAAAAGTTTTCTATACACATTTATACACATTGTAGTATTATTTCCATCAAGCCAATCTCGTTAAAAGGTATGACAAAAATTATTAGAAAGGATTAATATTTTCCCTCTATAAAAAGAATTCCATTAATCATTTTTTGTGTATTGAAGAAGAAAAGGCTAAATAATAAACTAACATTTAAACGTTCCCTTTCCCTTATCTCCCCATTCCTCTGCATGGCTCTTTTAACAAATCGCAATGTAAGTACGGGTACATTTTTTAAACCTTTTGGTATGCAGTCATTTGACAGCATACTTCTTTCAGGGTGGCTGGTATGGCAGGAAGGAGTGAACTTTCTGCCCCACCGGCAATGGCTAGATATTTGCTATATGTGATTCAGCCTTGTTGTCAGCCCTCCGCAACCAAAGTCAAAGCTTTATGGTCACGTAACCACAAAGAAGCAATTAAAAAAGGTATATACATACAGTGGTGTGAAAAAGTGTTTGCCCCCTTCCTCATTTCCTGTTCCTTTGCATGTTTGTCACACTTAAGTGTTTCGGAACATCAAACCAATTTAAA
The DNA here is from genome assembly GCA_028564925.1 of Lithobates sylvaticus. Lineage (NCBI taxonomy): Eukaryota > Metazoa > Chordata > Amphibia > Anura > Ranidae > Lithobates > Lithobates sylvaticus. The sequence goes on along the minus strand of CM053030.1, from coordinate 100,167,254 downwards.
CAATAGTCAAGGACAACACAAGTAAACACAAAATGCAATTTGTAAATGAAGGTGTTTATTATTAAAGGTGAAAAAAAATCCAAACCATCATGGCCCTGTGTGAAAAAGTGATTGCCCCCTAAACCTAATAACTGGTTGGGCCACCCTTAGCAGCAACAACTGCAACCAAGCGTTTGCGATAACGTGCAATGAGGCTTTTACAGTGTCCTGGAGGAATTTTGGCCCACTCATCTTTGCAGAATTGTCCTAATTCAGTTACATTAGAGGGTTTTCGAGCATGAACGGCCTTTTTAAGGTCATACCACAACATCTCAATAGGATTCAGGTCAGGACTTTGGCTAGGCCACTCCAAAGTCTTCATTTTGTTTTTCTTCAGCCATTCGGTGGTGGACTTGCTGGTGTGTTTAGGATCATTGTCCTGCTGCAGAACCCAAGTTCGTTTCAGCTTGAGTACACAAACAGATGGTCGGACATTCTCCTTCAGGATCTCTTGGTAGACAGCAGAATTCATAGTTCCTTTTATCACGGCAAGTCTTCCAGGTCCTGAAGCAGCAAAACAGCCCCAGACCATCACACTACCACCACCATATTTTACTGTTGGTATAATGTTCTTTTTCTGAAATGCAGTGTTCCTTCTACGCCAGATATACTTGGACACACACCTTCCAAAGAGTTCCACTTTTGTCTCATCGGTCCACAGAATGTTGTCCCAAAAGTCTTGGGGATCATCAAGATGTGTTGTGGAGAAATTGAGACGAGCTTTGATGTTCTTTTTGCTCAGCAGTGGTTTTCTCCTTGGAACTCTGCCATGCAGGCCATTTTTGCCCAGTCTTTTCCTGATGGTGGAGGCATGAACGCTGACCTTAACTGAGGCAAGTGAGGCCTGCAGTTCCTTGGACGTTGTTGTGGGGTCTTTTGTGACCTCTTGGATGAGTCGTCGCTGCGCTCTTGGGGTAATTTTGGGCGGCCGGCCACTCCTGGGAAGGTTCACCACTGTTCCATGTCTTCGCCATTTGTGGATAATGGCTCTCACTGTGGTTCGCTGGATTCCCAAAGCTTTGGAAATGGCTTTATAACCCTTTCCAGACTGATAGATCTCAATTACTTTCTTTCTCAATTGTTCCTGAATTTCTTTGGGTCTCGGCATGATGTGTAGCTTTTAAGGATCTTCTGGTGGACCTTACTGTGTCAAGCAGCTCCTATTTAAGTGATGCCTTGATTGTGAACAGGTGTGGCAATAATCAGGCCTGGGTGTGGCTAGAGAAATTGAACTCAGGTGTGGACAACCACAGTTATAGTATGTTTTAACAAGGGGGGCAATCACTTTTTCACACAGGGCCATGATGGTTTGGATTTTTTTTCACCTTTAATAATAAACACCTTCATTTACAAATTGCATTTTGTGTTTACTTGTGTTGTCCTTGACTATTGTTTAAATTGGTTTGATGTTCCGAAACACTTAAGTGTGACAAACATGCAAAGGAACAGGAAATGAGGAAGGGGGCAAACACTTTTTCACACCACTGTACATTGCAATTTGTCAAAATGTCTGCAGGGGCCTGGGTGAAAAGAGGAGGCAATATTTAAATGTTAGTATATTACGTAGCCCTTTCTGTCTACAGTAAATACTTTAAATAGTCAAATCAAATTAAATAAGTACAATCTGAATACCATTAAAATCTCTTTAGCAAAAAGAAAATGTTTTATGGTGCCCCCTTCTAATGGGCAGATTTAGAAATGTTTATATTTGTTTCTGTTTGTGCCATTTTTTTGTTCCAAACCTCCGTTCCTATAACGTTATATGACTTTTTCTGTTATGTTCTGTATGTAAATAATTTATTCAACCAACATCAATGTAGTGGGGAGGTAAGACAGACATTTAAGTGAGTTAGTAAATATAAGGGAGATTGTACAATCAGGTTGTAAGTTCTATAGTCAGGTAGTAAGCAGGTACGGGGGAGTGTGAAACAATTATGACCTTACTAAGGTACCATACCACAATAGACATATACCATATTAGAACAAAGTAGAGTGGGACTTTACATGCACCTTGCAAGGTCTAATGAAAACACAGATCATGGATATTTATGTAAAAATAAGCATATCTTTATTCTATACATACACGTAATTGATTATAAAAAAGTTCTAAAAGAATTTGTTAAAAACAGTTACAGTAAGGTTGTCCAGGATGTTGTTATCCCAACTGGAAAATCTGGTTATTTGGCCTACGTGTTTCGTGGGATAACCCACTTCATTAGGGTCTCAGATTATAATACAGATTATTGATATACTGTAATGATATATAAACATATTATTAACACAAAAACTCATATAGAAAACAAATACCAAGAAAAATATATGCATTTATTGTATAGTTCAACAATATTAATAAATTATATCACATCTAATTTACATCACTTAATTAATATTGTTGAAATATACAATGAACGTTTATATCCTTCTTGGTATTTGTTTTCTATATGAATTTTTGTGTTAATAATATGTTTACATATTATTACAGTATATAGATAATCTGTGTTATAAGGCCCCAATAAAGCGGGTTATTCCATGAAATGTGTAGGCCATATACCTGGATTTTCCAGTTGGGATAACAACATCCTGGACAACCATACTGTAACTATTTTTAACTAGACATTTTTTTAATCAATTACGTGTATTTATAGAAAAAAGATATGTTTATTTTTACATAAATCTCTATATGTTTTTTCATTAGACCTTGGAAGGTACATGTAACGTTCTAGAGTCAGTTTTACTGTGCTATAGTTAATTCAACAGGCTCTTGTTTCAAAAGAATTTCATGCACTTTGTTTTGGCTGTGATTCTTCTTTAACTCTATAACTAAACAATAATTTAATTGGTAGTTTAATGATACTGTGTGACACCTAGCACAGTGTTCTTATATTTTGTTCATTAGGTATCTTAATAAATGAGAGTATCACAGTCTTACAAATTCAACCTATATTTAATTACTGGTAATTGGAATCATTTTGTAAATACCAATAGAAGATGAGCTGTTTTAGCTAGCATAATGCACAGGCATAGTTCAGTGTCTACCGATTTATTTTTAACAATTACAATGCCTGAAAATACATTTTCCTTTATATGGAGATTATTGATAGGATTTTATAATCTACGTTGAAATTAGTAAATATTAACTGCAACTACATACAATAACACAGTGGACAAAATAATTAGGGAATGCAATATACAAATTTTGAAAATTAAAGCTAAACTGCAGGCAAATGTAAGACACAACTTAACCCAGCTCCTCATTCATTAAAGCTTTTTTCACACAGCCATAAATATTTTACTAATATTATGACACATGCTTTCTAGGAGAAAAGTTCCTGCGTAATGATCAGTAAAATGCATGCGTATAGATGCGTTTAAAGGCATAAAGATACATATGCGTACATAACTTGTTTTTATGATAATTAATCTTCCCCTTTGTTTAGACTTAATTTACATGCAGACTTACAGACTTATGCCACGTACACACGATCAGACATTTCGGCCGGACCATCCGGCGGACTTTCCAGTGGATGTCCGCCGGACTTTCCGAACGTGCGGACTTGCCCACACACGCCCGGACTTTTCCGGAGTAAAGTCTGTACATTTAGAACGGGACTCCAGGTAGATGGGACTAGCGAAGGAAGTCAATGCCGCCGCCTCGATCGGCGAGATTGACACCTTGCTAGCCCCGTCACCTGGTATGGATTTAAAGGGAAATCCCTACCCTGAAAAAAGGGCGTGGGGGTCCCCCCGAAATCCATATCAGACCCTTATCCTAGCACGCAGCCCGGCCGGTCAGGAAAGGGGGTAGGGACGAGTGAGCGCCCCCCCCCCCTTCCTGAGCCGTACCAGGCCGGGTGCCCTCAACATGGGGGGGTGTACGGTGTACCCCTACCCATTCACCTGGTGAAAAAAGTGTAAAGACCGGGCCAATGCTATATTATATATCATTTTTTTTTTTTCACATGAATGCAGTGGTATGCAGTTTGAAACCTCCACCTCCAGCACTGAATGTATGTATTAACATGGGGTGCTTGGGAGTGCTGAAGGGTGCTGCTGGGGGATCTATTGTCACTGGGGAGTGTAGTGTTGCTGGAAGGATCTTATGTTTCATGGGAGGTATGTTGTTGTTGGCTACTGGAAGGTCTATTGATAGTGGCTGCTGGGGGATCTACTGTTGCTGGCAGAGGTCTATGATTGCTGTGCTGAATCTGTTGTTGCTGGTGGGGTATCCATTGTTGGCAGGGGGGAGCGTTTGTTGCTAGGGGATCTATTGTTTCTGGAGGGGCCTATTGTTGCTGGAAAGGGTCTATTGTTGTTGGGTAGTGTAGTGTTGCTCTAGGGGGCTTATGTTGTTGGGTGATCTACTATTCTGGGGAAGGTCTTTTACAGTGGTGGCTCGTGTTTTTTTGTTTGGAGGGGGAAGCACACAACCCTCCCCCCGCGGCACCTCAAAGCCCCCCCCCCCTGCTCGTTGTCTGGCGCTCGGTCCTCTTACCCCATTTAGGCGACGGGGATCAGGCAGTGGCGGGCATCAAGGAGCGCCGGGGATCAGGGCATCGGCAGACATCTGGCTGCGGAGGGCATCAGGGCATCGGGTAGCGGCTCCTGTGTCTTCTCCTCCTCCCTCCTCCTCGATTCCACCATGCGTCTCCTCCCCTCCTCCTAGGCCTGTCCTTTCAGCCAATCAGGTGATGAGTATCAGACCCACTTCCCAATTGGCTGGGAGGAGGATCAGTGTTGCAACAGCGAATATTAATTTTCTGTTGCAACACACCTGGGTGGTCTCCAGAAGCAATGCTCTGCGCCCGGAGCCCACCCTATTTTGAAGCCTATTAGAGCCTCTGGCTCTAATCAGTGCTTCAAAAAACACACGCATGGATAGGGAGGGTGGCGGCATGGATAGGTGGGGTGGCGCCCGTGCATCTACACGTGACGGGCCTCCATCGTCTTTTGTTTCTTGGAGGGGGTCTACATTGTATTGTTGCTGGGAGGGATCTATTGTTGCTAGGGGAATATTTTGTTTCTGGGGGTATATTGTTGCTGGGGGGGTTTAATATTGCTGGATAGGTCTATTGTTGCCAGGGGATCTATTTTTGTTGTGGTAAGGGGTCTATTAATGCTGGGGGTATCTATTATTGCTGGCTGCAGGGGATCTATTTTACTGCCTTTCTTGTTATCGATAACAAGGGTGGAGGGTGGGGGATGGAGACAAGGGACGGTATTGAAGGTGGGTAGGGTGCAGGGATAATGGATGACTCAGGGGAGAGGTGGAGTACCTGCATCTATTCTCTAAAAACAAGAGTCCTGTGTAAATATTTTATATATTTATATTTTATTTAAAAGAATGTTCAAACAATGTTCCAGAAAACATAATATGTGGGTTTCCGGGGGGGGGGGGGGTTCCCTATTACCACAAAATTTAATATCCAGCCTCCTGGCTCTATTTAGCAAAGAAATAGATATTCTGCCTCCCGTCTAAGGCCCTGTACACACGGTCGGACATTCCGACCACAAAATCCGTCAGATTTTTTCCGACGGATTTTGTCCGAAACTTGTTTTGCGCACACACGGTCGGACAAAGTTGTCAGAAAATCTGATCATTCCGAACGAGGTGACATATAAAACGTACGACGGGACTACGTAGAGCCCAGTAGCCAATAGCTTTCATCTCCAAATTTCTTCTGAGCATGCGTGACACTTTGTGCGTCGGAATTCTCTACACGCGATCGGAAAAAGTCCGATCGGATTTTGTTGTCGGAAAATTTTAGATCCTGCTCTCAAATTTATTCCGTCGGAAATACCTGTCACCCATCAGAGTACCCGAGTACCTGTCACCAGCCCATCAGAGTACCCAAGTACCTGTCACCAGCCCATCAGAGTACCCGAGTACCTGTCACCAGCCTACCAGAGTACCCGAGTACCTGTCACCAGCCCATCAGAGTACCCGAGTACCTGTCACCAGCCCATCAGAGTACCCGAGTACCTGTCACCACCAGAGTACCCGAGTACCAGAGTACCCGAGTACCTATCTGCAGCCCATGCCTCATAGAATATACGTTGGGGTGTTTGCTTTCCAAAATGGGGTCATTTTGTGGGTAATTCTACTGCCCTGGTGCTCAAGGATCTTCAAAAGTGTGATAGGTAGGAATGAAATGAGATGTGTAATTTATGCTCCTAGAACGCCTGAAGGTACTACTTCAATTTTGGGCCTCTGTTTGTGGCCAGGCTGTGTAAAAGTCTCACACATGTGGTATCGCCATACTGAGGATGAGTAGTAGAATGTGTTTTGGGGTGTAATTTTTGCTATATACATGCTATGTGTTAAAAATATCTTATAAATTCACAACTTTGTGTAAATAAAATGCATTTAAATTTTTTTCCACATTTTCCAAAAACTTCTGGAAAAAAATGAACCATTCAAAAGACTCATTATGCCTCATAGATTATACGTTGGGGTAATTTTGTGGGCAATTCCATTGTCCTGGTGCTCCACAGCCTTCAAAAGTGTAATAGGTGGTTGAGAAATGAGATGTGTAATTTATGCTCGTAGAAGGCCTGAAGGTGCTACTTCAATGTTGGGCCTTTGTTTGTGGCCAGGCTGTGTAAAAGTCTCACACATGTGGTATTGCCATACTCAGGAAGAGTAGCAGAATGTAATTTGTTGTATGCATATGCTCTGTGAGAAAAATAACCTGTTAATATGACAATTTTGTAAAGAAAATCTTAATGTTGCAAAGAATTGTGGGAAAAAATGACAACTTAAAAAAACTCACCATGCAACTTACTTAATACCTTGGAATGTCTACTTTCTAAAAAGGGGTAATTTGAGTGGTATTTGTACTTTCCTGACTTGTTAGTGTCTCAAAAAATGAGCTAGGCCTTCAGTACATCAGGTGTGATTAGATGTGATCAATTTTCAGTGATTGGCACCATAGTTTGTTGACTCTATAACTTTCACAAAGACCAAATAATATACACTAATTCGGGTTATTTTTTACCAAAGGTATGTAGCAGTATTTTGGCCAAAATTTATGAAGAGAAATTACTAATTTGCTAAATTTTATGACAGAAACAAAGAAAAAGGCATTTTTTTCAAAATTTTATTTTTTATTTATAGCACAAAAAATGTAAAAAAACACTAGTGATTAAATACCACCAAAAGAAAGCTCTATTTGTGTGAAAAAAAGGACGCAAATTTCATATGGGTACAGTGTTGCATGACTGAGTAATTGTCATTCAAAATGTGAGAGCGCTCTGTATTGAGGTGGTTAAAGAGTCCCTAAAAAGTAGAAGCTATGGCTTTGAAATTATAGAGCTCAATTCTTTTAGGATCCTTGGGTGTAAGCCATCTGCTCCAGGTGCTTTATCCACCTTTATTCTGTCAAAATATTTCCAGACCACTTTTGAACCTTTGTGGATCAATACCATCTTCATTATGGACATGAGCTCCCCCATGCTCCTTTGTATACACAGAGCTGAAGAAGGTATTTCTTCGTCCCCAGTCACCTACTCAATAATTTTTTGTAAAGGGCCTACATGCTCATACGTGACCCTTTTACTATTAACCACTTCAGCCCCGGACCAATTGGCAGCCAAAGGACCAGGCCCCTTTTTGCGATTCAGCATTGCGTCGCTTTAACTGACAATTGCGCGGTCGTGCGACGTGGCTCCCAAACAAAATTGGCGTCCTTTTTTTCCCACAAATAGAGCTTTCTTTTGGTGGTCTTTGATCGCCCCTGCGGTTTTTATTTTTTGCGCTATAAACAAAAATAGAGTGACAATTTTAAAAAACAATGCAATATTTTTTGCTTTTTGCTATAATAAATATCCCCAAAAAATATATAAAAAAAAACATTTTTTTTCCTCAGTTTAGGCCGATACGTATTCTTCTACATATTTTTGGTAAAAAAAATCGCAATTAGCAAATATTTTTTTTTTTTTACTAGTAATGGTCAGCGATTTTTATTGTGACTGCGACATTATGGCGGACACATCGGACATTTTTGACACATTTTTGGGACCATTGTCATTTATACATCAATCAATGCTATTTAAATGCATTGATTCCTGTATAAATGACACTGGCAGTGAAAGAGTTAACCACTAGGGGAGGGGAGGGGTTATGGGCTGTGACGTGTGTGTGTTTTTTTACATTAGGGGCGGGGCTGACGTCTGACGTCATTGATCGGCTTTCCCGATGACCGGGAACAGCCGATCAATGACAGGCAGAGTAGGAAGCCCGGGGAGAGGTTTGTTTACACAGACCTCTCCCCGTTCTTCAGCTCTGTGACCCGATCGTGGGACACCAGTGGCGATCGGGTCCGCTGGTCCCGCGGCCAGGGTCACGGAGCTCCCGACCGTGTCGCGAGCGCGCCGCTGGCGGCGCGCGCGCGACCCACGGGCAGGCAATTAAAGGGCCACGTATATATACGTGATTTTGCCTGCCCGTGCCATTCTGCCGCAGTATATCTGCATGAGGCAGTCGGGAAGCGGTTAATATATTTGAAGAATTTTTGGGGGTTTATCTTACTATCTTTTGCAATCTGTAGTTTGTTTTGAAATTTTGAGTCCTTGATTTCCTCTTTACATATTCTGTTATATTCTTTGTAACCTTTAAACAATGATAGCGCTCATTCATTTTTATATTTTTTAAAAGCTCTTTTCTTATAATTTATAACTTTTCTAACTTTGCCCGTGAGCCACATAGGTTTTATTTTTAGTCTTCTAAACGTGTTGCCCATGGGAAGATACTTTGCAGTGAGCTCACATACAGTCTTTTTTGAAGAAATCCCATTTCTGTTCTGTGTTTATCGATGTCAGTATTCCCTCCCAGTTTAAGTCTTGGAGAGCAGCCCTCATCCTTGGAAAATTTGCTCTCTTAAAGTTAAGTGTTTTTATATTTCCAGTATGAGCTTATTGCTTACAGCTAACATTAAATTAAATCATGTTGGCGTAAATGCGTACCTTCTCTCTCACTTCACCATGCCCTCCCCTCATGAATGTGCTTTTATCCATACCAGATAGCCTATCCCTGGGATGTATCCTCCCATGGATAAATGCCTCCCTGTTTCAGCTTCGCTCCTGACTCTAGATAAACCCACCCCCTTTGAATATCTATGTGCTCTGGGCCCACATCAATTACACTTATTATCCTCTATCCACCTTACCCTCCATGCATCAACCCCCCTCACTGAGGCCACCCATCTATATATGAGAAAATGGGCTCAACTGATAGGTCGACCCATTAGCTCTCAGTTGTGTGATAGGATCTGGTCTTCTACCTGTAAGTCTTCAAAATGTGTACTCTAGAGGGAGCCGTCCATCAAGATTCTCATGTTTTGGTATAAAAAACCCTGAAGTCATTCACAAATATGATTCCTCAATTTCAGCAAACTGCTCACATTGTGGGACAGGTGTGGGCTCATTCTTTCACATTTTCTGTCAATGTTCTATGATTCAGCTCTTTTGGCATGAAGTAATGATATTAATTTAAAATGTGGTGGAGGTGTCCCTTCCGCTTGATGCCCTACATTATCTATTGGGCCTTCCTTTCTCAGGTATTACCAAAAAAGGCAATCAACTGATTTCATACATCCTTCTAGCTGCCAAAAGACTTATTCCAGATGGAATGCCTGACAGCCTCTGTACACAATAATATTCCCCAATTTAATAAAATCTGGGAACCTTTGGATCAATCGGAATATGGAACCCCTTTGCCAACTATTACATCATAAATTGTTATATCCTCTGCAGGTCCCCCCCCCCCCAATACATACTGAATGACACCCCTTATAGCTTCTTACTCCTACTTGTATACCCTAAAATTGTTCTTATATACATATATGAACTCTGATGCGAGTTGGTTGCACACCATCCTCTCTATCTCTTGCAGGAATACTGTACTCCCATCCATATGAGAAGTATATCCTCCTCACTTGCCGGTGATCTCCACACAATTATTAGGCTATGCACACTCTGTCTGGGGAGGGAGGCAGGATATGACCACCACTACCACCCTTCTAACCTATCCTTGTACCTTCCACCTCTCTTTTCCCCTATCCCCCCCTTGACATGCTCACCCCGTTACCCACCCTGTCCCCAATACATCACATCTGATAACGTCATACCGTCATACTGAATGTATCTTATGATACCTGAACTCCCTGCCTAGGTAAACGCTTACATGACCCATACGTATCCTTACCCCTGAGCCCAACCGTAAGGGTAGATGCCTTTACTGCACTACACACACTTGATCACATGACTCCGTTATTGTTCCACTCTAATTTTCAAGTTTGACCACGGGGGACCCCATTTTTAACGGGTAAACTTAATCTGATTCATAGTCTCATCAGCTAACACTAAACCCGACACTTTACTGTTCTTCACCTAATGCTACGTGCATATGTATGTGGGCCTATGTTAGATTTTTGATATTGAATCTCTTTCTATTTGTATATTCTGGCTTGTTTACCATTTCTGGTGATCATTTTCTTTTTGTCAATACTGACGTTGTGATATGTACAATATGCTTGATGTTATGTCAAACTGTTTGATTTTTCAATAAACTTCTTTGAAAAAAAAAACAAAAAAAACTATGGAAACATATATGAACTCTGTTTTGTTGCTTGTTTTTATCTACAAGTTGTTCCTACTTTCTGATGTGCCGTGCAGATCACCCCTGTGTTCTGCATATATGGACATTTTTCTTTGTACCATCATACCTTTTGTTACATCTAATATGTTTGTACACTCTGTAACATTTTCTCTTTTGATAATCCAATAAAAATACAATTACATTTTTTTTTTATTAAATCATGTTATGGTCACTGCTACCCAGATGTTCTTTTATATGAAAATTAGTAATAAGCTCTGCATGGTTTGAGATTACCAGGTCCAGCATAGCATCATTCCAAGTCAGGGCTTCTATAAACTGGACCACAAAATTGTCTTGGAATAGGTTGATTTTTTTGCCCTTTAACTGTTCTGCAGTGCCATTACTCCAGTCCATTTCCCGATAGTTAAAATCCCCCACTATTATCACTATCCCACCCCTTGCAGCTCTTTCTATTTGTGCAAGGAGCTGAGTCTCCACCTCATTAACACTGGGAGGTCTATAAAAAACTCCAATGATTACGTTTGTAGTATGCATACCCATGTGGGTGAAATACAGGACTCTCTAAAAACATGTGGTGTGACTGTTGACAAGATGCACAATAAGGAAGCACTTTAAGAAAGATGGGCTGCATGGTCGAGTCGTCAGAAGAAAGCCATTACTATACAAATGCCACAAAGTATCCCGCTTCCAAAATGCCAAACAGCACAGAGACAAGCCTCAAGCATAAGACTGGGATGCCACTAAAGTTCATGTGTGTGTAAAGGCAGGTGCCCCAATATTTTTGGTAATATAGGCCTCCCCCTATATATACAGTATGTGTGTGTATATATATATATATATATAGCATTTGTATATATTTTAACAGTGTATTCATTCATTTGCTTGAAACTGAACCTTAAATACTAAGCTCTATTCTGCAAAAAGCCTTGTATAGAAACATATGAAGATATTTGATTCAGATACAGAGCACTGTCTGCTATCTCAAAATAGAATATTCTTATTCTTTCAGTAATTACACATTCTCCATAATAATAACTTGTCATAAACAATCAACTTGATGAAAGATTATGTCTGAGTTGGTAAATGTTGAAGCTTGAGTCTGATGAAAGATGTTGTCTAAGTCTGATAAATGATTTCTGTGGCTGGTGAGTGATTATGTTTCAGCATGGAAATGTATGTTTAGGATACTTACCTTCCTCCACTTGCTCCTACTGACTATATGTATTTTCTTGCATGTTTAAACCCAGACTTTATGCCTTCAGGCGGACAAAGGAGGTTGATTTTTCATATGGTTATCTTTACTATCATTTAATATTAATTATGAATTATTAATATTCTTTTAATATTTCTATTTTAGGTTTCTGGTAACAGGATACAGTTTGTGTCTCTTCACTGGTAGTTCCTAATGGGTATTAACACAGTGGCAAAGGTGACCTGGGAAACCTGCACAGCACTGCGGAATTGCCTCATATCATACTGCCTCAGCCAACAAAAGTTTTTTGGGAGAAAACTCAGTTTCCCATCTGCATTGGTGCCCTTGACGGAAAACATGTTAGGGTGAAATTGCCACCAAACTCTGGATCTAAGTTTTTAAATTACAATAAATATTTTCTATTGTCCTATTAGGATAGGTGGATGCCCACTTAAGTCTCATATCTATTGATGTCAGAGCCTATGGGAGTCAAGGAAATTCCAGAGTCTTCAGAGAGTCTATGATAAGGCATTGGCTGTATGAAGGGCTTCTCAGGATTCCCCAAGGATGTCTATTCTGATGTACAACAGAGCCAAGTCTGACACTTGTCATCATAGTGAATGAGGCACTTGGACTTGTGGCCCTACAGTTGACATAGACTTAGCCACAAACAGAAAATATTTCACTACCAACTGAGCCCTGCCTGTCGAAATGTGGAATACGCATTTGGGTCTGTACTGCTAAATGGAGTGCACTCATTTCCTACATACAACCGAATGTGGAAAACGCAATAAAAGGGGTGCTGGCCTGCTGTGCACTACACAATTTTCTAATTAAAAAGGAGAGAGGCTCATTTGAACCTGCACTACGAAATCCTGCTCAGAATGTTCAGTTTATATAGTTACGCTCCAGCTCTCATGTTATGAATATTCCAAGTCAATTTGCTGATTTCTTCATGTCACCAGAGGATCGAGTGTCTTGGCAAGATAAATATGTGTAGTTAAATGCCTCCTGATTGCAGTTGTCTTTGAATTGTCGCTACTGTCCTCATGCGTAAAAAAATAAAGAATGTATTTTATCATTAGAATAACATTTTTCAAAATATTTTTTTTTGTCATTTATTGTTCTCTTTTTATGATAGTATAGGTGTGTCTTTTTTACCCATGTCAGCTAAGTTCTCCATTCTCTGAGAATAGACACATTACCCCACATAGATGAAAACGAGAAGTCCACTTATTCACCCATGTGAGGTGAAGCTACCATTCTCTGAGAATGGACACATTACCCCCCATGGATGAAAATGTGAGAAGTCTTTTTCTTCCTTGTGAGGTAAGACTGCCATTCTCTGAGAGTGAATGCATTACCCCACACAAATGAAAAAAGGAAGCCTACTTTTCATGCGTTTGAGGTAAGGCGTCCATTCTCTGGGAATGGACATCATAAACCACGTGGATAAAAAAAAAAAAAGTGTACTTTTTATCTGTGTGAGGTGAGGCAATCATTCATTAAGAATGGGCTCATTACCCCATATAGATGAAAATGTGGGATGTCTTTTTCTTCTGTGGGAGGTAAGGCTATCATTCTCCAAGAAGACACAGGGGAAGACAGTAGCGTTAATCTGAGTGTAATATATAAAATAACAGCGATTTATTTAAATTTTTTTCAATGCTTTTTATTGGATTTTATGCATGAAAACAAAGAATATTGTACACAGTATAACGATACAAACCAAATAAAGCATAGTAGCAGGTCTAAATGCTGTATATAAAAGACAGTTGATGCGAGAACAGAGGTAAGCACAGTGCTTATGTAAAGAGCATATTTGGAAAAAATAATAACAGCGATTTACTGATAAGTAAGCAACTCACAAGATGAAAGGGTAGTAAGGTATGTATCAAGCAGTAAGCATCTCTGCACAGGTCCACACCACTGTGCTTGGTGTCGACTTCAGTCGCGGTCACGATGATGGTTTCCAGGGCTCCAGGGTTGACAAGCGAACTCGAGGCTGAGAGCTGTGAGATTACTGGATGGGAAAGCAGAATGTGTGGCGTCTCGTGTACGGAGCATGTGTGCTCCTTCATTGGACCATGTAGCGGCCATGACAGTTGCAGTCTTATAGACACAGCAGAGCCGGTTGACTAGAAGAGTCAGCGTACCAGCGCAGCATTCCACAAGTCACAATGATAACAGGCCAAAGTATATGTACAACTGCTTGTCATTATATATATAGATACAGTATCTCACAAAATTGAGTACACCCCTGACATTTTTGTAAATATTTCATATATCTTTTCATGTGACAACACTGAAGAAATTGCACTTTGCTGCAATGTAAAGTAGTGAGTGTACAGCTTGTACAACAGTGTATATTTGCTGTCCCCTCAAAATAACTCAACACACAGCCATTAATGTCTAAACTGCTGGCAACAAAAGTGAGTACAGTGAGTGAAAATGTCGAAATTGGGCTGAATTAGCCATTTTCCCTTCCCAGTGTCATGTAAATCAGTAATGTTACATGGTATCAGGTGAGAATGGTGAGCAGGTGTGTTAAATTTGGTGTTATCGCTCTAACTCCCTCATACTGGTCACCGGAATTTCAACATGACACCTCATGGCAAAGAACTCTCTGAGGATCTGAAAAAAAGAATTGTTGCTCTACATAAAGATGGCCTAGGCTATAAGAAGATTGTCAAGACCCTGAAACTGAGCTGCAGCATGCTGGCCAAGACCATACAGTGGTTTAACAGGACAGGTTACACTCAGAACAGGCCTTGCCATGGTCGACCAAAGAAGTTATGTGCACATGCTTAGCGTCATATCCAGAGGTTGTCTTTGGGAAATAGATGTATGAGTGCTGCCAGCATTGCTGCAGAGTTTGAAGGGGTGGGTCAGCCTGTCAGTGCTCAGACCATATGCAGCACACTGCATCAAATTGGTCTGCATGGCTGTTGTCCCAGAAGGAAGCCTCTTCTAAAGATGATGCACAAGAAAGCTTGCAAAAAGGTTTTTTGAAGACAAGCAGACTAAGGTCATGGTTTACTGGAACCATGTCCTGTGGCCTGACGAGACCAAAATAAACGTATTTGGTTCAGATGGTGTCAAGCATGTGTGGCGGCAACCAGGTGAGGAGTACAAAGACAAGTGTTTCTTCTAAAGAAGCTGAAGGTAAAGGTGATGGACTGGCTAAGCATGTCTCCAGACCTAAACCCTATTGAGCATCTGTGGAGCATCCTCAAATGGAAGGTGGAGGAGCACAAGGTCTCTAACATCCACCAGCTCCGTGATGTCATCATGGAGGAGTGGAAGAGGACTCCAGTGGCAACCTGTGGTGCTCTGGTGAACTCCATGCCCAAGAGGGTTAAGCCAGTGCTGGAAAATAATGGTGACCGCACAAAATATTGACACTTTGGGCGCAATGTGGACATTTTCACGTAGGGGTGTACTCACTTTTGTTTCCAGCGGTCTAGACATTAATGGCTGTGTGTTGAGTTTTTTTGAGATTACAGCAAATTTATACTGTTATACAAGCTGTACACTCACTACTTTACATTGTAGCAAAGTGTAATTTCTTCAGTGTTGTCACATGAAAAGATATAATAAAATATTTACAAAAATGTGAGGGGTGTACTCACCTTTGTGAGATACTGTATATATGCACACATACATACTTACAGTGGGATAAGTCATATTCAAAAAAAGACCATAATGGTCCTGTTAAAGTCAAGAAGTAAAACTATGGTTAAAAACATAAATGTGTGAGGTTCTTTAAAAATAGCACACAGAGGTATAACACGAGGTCACCTGACTAGAGATTAAACCCTGGATTGGTAGGGTATTATTAGAGTGGGTAGTTACATATGATTGTGTTAGGTGAGATAGTGAATAGTTCATAATATCCAATATTAAAACAATATTTAAGATTGATGTTTGTTGAAAAAAATATATGCCACAAATCATTGTTGTAGACGATATTACTATAGTGATCTCCATTGGCTCTGGGCTCCTTGCTGAGCACCTTTCTTGCTACATTCTGAACACAGGAGGTTGCTCACTTATGCATGTGCGCTATTCAGAGAATGCTTTGCATTCTCTTTTTGAATGCAAAACATGTTCTGATTGGACAAGATGGAGAGCATGACATAACCACCCCACCTATTCACCCCAGCCAGAGGACAGGGGAGCCACTCAGCACAGGACGGGAAGCAAGTGGAGGTCACTGTAGTAGTGGTGTTTACTACAGTGACTTACAGTTTCCACAGGGGATCCCACAGGTATGGTGTATACATAGTTACATTGGTCTAAGCTGAACCAATACAACTATGTAAAATATCCATACCTAGGATTCTTCTGTAATTGTACATGTTCTGTCAACACTGCAGCTAGAGGCTAGATATTTATATTAATAATTTTTAGAGACCTAACCATACATATGTGACATTAAATTTGATAGGCTTAATGGTGATTCATTTACACTTCTTATAATAACTAGCAGATGGTACATTATCATAAATGATAGTAATATGGTCAAAGTATTTATAACATACTGAGCTTGAAATATGTTTACAGACTGCTAAAAGCTTGAGGTGAGTAAACCAGGCCCACTCAGTTCACTGTAATGTAAAACTGAAAACTTCTGGCAAAAACTTAAAAATATGCTTTAGCTCAGTTGTGTATTATTTCTAATGTTGTAAAACAATTTTCAAATCAGTTGATGTATGTACCCAAAGCCTTTGGAGTGAAGTGTCACAAACAGTACAAGCTGAAACCTGAAAGTATGGTTGAGCCTAATCTGTAAGCAGATGGGTGAGAGGTAAAAGTACCTAGGTGAACTTACAAGGAGCGAGCTGATAGTGGGTATTATCAGTGTAAGGCCATTCTCTAAAAATCCAAAGAGCAGGCAGGGAGTGGAGCAGTGGCACAATGACCACAGAATTGCAGGATCTGAAAATATTACAACTTTTTTTCTTTTTAAATGGAGGTTGTGGAGTGGGCAGGTAGGTCCATGCCTGTGGAAGATAGAACAATTCCATCAAATATGTTTCAATTGTGTATTTAGGTGTTTTGTTTGAAATGCCCTTAAAAGATACGCAGATTTGCTTGGAAATGTGTTTTTGCATCCCTCCTGAAACAACCAAGTATCTTTGTTCAGTAGCAACCACTGGGGTCACTAACCAGGGTGACTAAAGTAGGTACAGTGGGGTTTATTTACTAAAACTGGAGAATACAAAATCTGGTGCAGCTGTGCATGGTAGCCAATCAGCTTCTAACTTCAGCTTGTTCAAGTAAGCTTTGACATGAAAACATGGAAGCTGATTGGTTTCTATGCAGAGCTGAACCAGATTTTTCACTTTACAGTTTTGGTAAAAGCAACCCCAGTGTTGATCTGGTGCAGACCCCACCTCCTCCATGTTCAGCTTGGCACAAGCAAAGCATTGAAATCTGTTGCCCAGGCCATGGTCCTCTGTTGCAAGGGAAAACAAAAACTTATGATCAGGGTTCCTTGAATTTCTACATTGTATATTAAATCACTAAATCAGTTCTGTTAACATTACATTTAAACAGATGCTATATAATCACCACATTCCATCAATTCCGAAAAGAAAACTATGAATAAAATTTATATATTTTTATGATTTATCTTATAACAGACTGCATGGATTTACTGTAGCCAGTCTGATATGTACTTCCTAAAATTATACAAGAAGACATCGTGCAGGTCTTATCCTAAGTAATGCAATGGATAAATGCTTCCTAATTTGGACTGTTACCTTCACTCTGCATTACCTTGTTAAGGTATGGATAAGGTCCTCCAAAGTCTTTTCTCCCGCTGTGCATCTAGCTGTGTACAAGTAGCCTGCAATGATTGCACATTCTTTGGCCTCATGCTAATAAATAATACATAATGAGAACAACAGTCTAATGACTTTTCTAAAAGTAGTTTAGCAAACTGCTCTGTGAACTGCTGCTGGGCTTCAGATGTAATCAAGCTCTTTCTATAAAGTCGATAGATCAGCTCTAGGACTGACCCCACTTATGCAGAACACATAATAGATGCAGTAGGCAGTTTTATTATTCTAGGGAGATTTCAATTAGGAAAAACCTCATGCTGCCATATGCAAGGACATTTTATATGAAAATAATAAAACATAATTTAAAAAATTGTATAATGGAGAGAAGGCTTCTGTTTGTGTGTAGGCACATCTACACACATCCCTGTCTCCTTGATTGGATTGTGCTCCAACTCCCCCCCCCCCCCCCCCCCCCCAGCCTCTTCCCCCTCCACTCCAGTACCCCACTACAATCCCTACCAATTTCACCCTTGTCTGTAAATATTTTATCAGCTCATGTCCTCCCCCACCACAGCAGGACACAGTTATCACTTTTTGTTTGACACTTTAGTACTTTTGTCAGTTTAGTCTTCAATAAAATACTTGCTTCTGGAAGACCAAAACTGTGGTTACCAAGGGCTTATGTCCTCTACAAAATTGTGACACATGCAGAGGTGATATGGAGAGCAAATATTCTGTCTAATGCCCCGTACACACGGTTGGAAAATCCGACCACAAAATCCATCGGATTTTTTCCGACTGATTTTGTCCGACACTGGTGTTGCATACACACGGTCGGACAAAGTTGTCGGAAAATCCGATCATTCCGAACGTGGTGACGTTTGTTGCCTACGACAGGACTACGTAGAGGCTAGAAGCCAATAGCTTTGGTCTTGTAATGTGATCTGAGCATGCGTGGCACTTTGTCCGTCGGAATCGGTCGATCGGAAAAAGTCCGATAGGACTTTGTTGTCGGAAAATTTGAGAGCAGGAGATAAAACTTTGTCCGTCGGAAAATCCGACGGAAAAAGTCCGATGGAGCCTACACACGGTCGGAATTTCCGACAACATTGTCCGATAGGATATTTTCCGTAGGAAAATCTGACCGTGTGTATGGGGCATTAGACATTCCCCACTGCTTTATAGCATTAGGGGAATACTTGGATGGAATGAATTCAGTGTATGTCCCTTACCACCATCTTGACAAAGACAAAGGAGCCATTGGTACCCACCTCCATTTTCTGGAACACCTTGTGTGAGGACAAAGTGTGGAGATTCAGAAAATGTTCAAGGTAAGTGGGGGGGGGGGGGGGTCATCAGGGGGAGTAGTGAGAGGTCTGGAGTGGAGCAAAATCATAATTAGGAGAGAGATGATAGGTGGACCTAAAGCATAGGGCGAGTTAAGTTAGCAAGCATGTGGTGGAGCCTGGACTTTGAATGAATACACTGCATGCTCATAAAAACCACTACACGCTCTATATTGCAACATGTTTTGCATTTTCTTAATGTTCACACTCCATATGCTGAGCTGCTATGTTCCATATTTGTGCTGTATATTGCCTACTGTGGGGAGCACTCAGTGTGCTAAAATGTATGTCTCGTGCTTTGGATTGCAATACTGTTTGTTGTATATTCCACCGTGTCACTCTGCTATGTACACTGTTCAATACATAATATACCCACCTAAGCTCCAGGCCTTTTTTGGAAAATCTATATTTTTTGCTTGAAAATTTGTTAGAATCTCCAAACATTATATATTTTTAAAGCAGAGCCCCTAGAGAATAAATTGGTGGGTGTTGCAATTTTTTGGTGGTTTTCAAATGCAATTTTTTGGAAAAAATACACTTTTTGAATATTAATGCAGCAAAAACACCCAATTGTTTATAAAATATAAAAGATATATGCCTGTGGGACTGATGTACATGCTCACCTTTGCGCGCTAGCACAGGGGGACAGGGGGCATTTTAAACTTTTTATTATTATTATTAATTAATTTAATTTATTTTTTATATTTTTACATAATTTGTGACAGCAATATGTAAGTGACAGGTACTCTTTATGGAGGGATCTGGGGTCTATAAGACCCTAAATCCCTCCTCTGTCCTTAAAAGAATTCAAAACACTAAGATCTGTGTTTTTAAATGCTTTCAAATTTTTTATAAAATGGCGCTGTTCACATCCAGGTAAACGAAAAGTAATGTGGCGGCACAGTGGTGTAGTGGTTAGCACTCTCACCTAGAAGTAAAGATGGTCGCTGGTTCGAATACAAACCACAACACTACCTGCCTGGAGTTTGTATGTTCTCCCTGTGCCTGCGTGGGTTTCCTCCCACACTCCAAAGACGTGCTGGTAGGTTAATTGGCTTCTGTCCAAATTTCACCCTAGTATATGAATGGGGATCTTGGATTATGTCTCCTTGAGGGTAGGGACCAATGTGAGTGTACAATGTATAGGGATAGGGATAATTGTAGACACTCACTCAGGATGGACTGGTGTCTTTTTTCAACCTTACTAACTATGTAACTATGTCATGTCATCGCTTTTCGAATACATCACAAACAGCCAATTAAAGCCGATCCCAGCTTTGCTTGGCTGTCCGCCAGCTGGATACTCTATGCTGCCAGTCCTTGGACATACATTGTTTAGGACTCCACTGTTCAAGTAATGAGTACACTTTTGCTAATATAGTGTAATGTAACTTACCATAAATTAATCAAAGGCTGTTCATTCCCCTAACTTCTTTCATGTCCAGGCCTACAGTGTTGTAAATAATTTACCATTGTCACTTTTCCTTTTATATGTAAAATCAAAATGTTTAAAATGCTCTTCCTTACAATAATGTCAAACATGCATTGCTTATATACAGGACAGACCTAACCCTTAGCTCTTGTATCTGATTCACTGCTTTTCCCCATAAGTATGTAAGATGAGCTTAACATAAAATTGCAGAGATGGTCAGCAATGTCCTCAGGTTTACTGCATTGTTCATGAGACACTTGCATAGTATGCTGTGAACCTTAGGGACTATTTATAATTTTTTTCTCACCAAAATCACAACTTTCACCTTGGGTTCACACTATTTTAGTAGATTCAATTGGAAAATGTGTGAACCATGGGGGAAAGCTGCATGCATCTTGTGTGAAAACATTTATGAATCAATCCCCTAGAGCAGGGGTGCCCAACTGGTGGCCCTCTAATGTGGCCCATGACCTCCTGCTCTAGCATGGTGGGTCGGCAAGCTCAGATTGTAGGTTGCTGATCCACCATTCCATAGCATTAGTGTGGATCTGTGGATGGAGCCGGCACTGGAGGAAGCAAACATAAGCCGCATAAGCCAATGCTTCCTCTATAGCGCTGGCTCTTGTCCCAGGCAGAGTGCTACCTAGTGCATTCTGCCTGGGACAGGAACATTTCCTACAACCAGCTATGCCGTCATAAAGTGCAGGATAAAAGGTCAGTTTATGAATATCACAGTAGCATTTGGCATATTTATTGTCATGTTTTTGCAATGGGCATATTTGGTCAATGGGCATAATTTTGCAATGGTTATTAGACTACTTTTACACTGATCCGAAGGTGCAGCGCAGTGCATCAGTGGCTTTCCTGCGTGTTACCTGCACTGAGCCACAGACTTCTATTACTTTATATCATGCGGGTTTGCTGCGTTTTATGAAAGTGCACCAAATCTCCTGACTGCAGGAGATATACTATATAAGATATAATAGAAGATATACTGTAATAGAAGTTTGTGGCAAAGTGCAGCTAACCCACTGGAAAGTAGCTGGTGGAAAAAAATGTCCCTAAAAATATGTATTATACATCCGGACCAGTTGGTTTTTATTCCCACCAGGTCAACAGCATCTAACATCGGCAGGCTATTTCTTAATCAGCACCTACCATCAGATAATAAGGGTAGTAGGGTCATTCTGTTGCTGGACACTGGCAAAGCATTTGATAGCGTGGAATGGTCTTACCTATGGGAGGTTTTAAAACGTTTTGGCCTAGGTGACCGATTTATGGGAGGGGGGCAACTACTATATTCTAGCCCGCAGGCTACTATGCTTATTAATGGGTCCCAATCAGATTCTTTTCCTCTTCAGAGAGGAACACGTCAGAGATGTCCACTTTCCCCTCTTTTATTCGCTTTGGCCATTGAACCGATGGCAGCGGCAATTTGTCATTCGGAAACCATTGTGGGTTTTAGGAGGGGATTGGCTGAAGATAAATTAGCACTTTACAGTATGCTGATGATAATACAATACTATTTTTAGGAGGTGCCCTAGAGATGCCTTAGATCCCTTACCTCTCTTACTATATGTCCATTATTATTACATTTGGGTCCTTTTCACGATTTGTGATTAACTGGGACAAATCGGTACTCCTTCTTTTAGGTGACCATCAGGTAGTGCTTTCTCCCTGTACTCAGCGGATAAAAGTTGTTCCAGCGTTTAAATATCTTGGAGTCTGAGTTTATTCTAAAGGACAGGACTATCTGCAACCATTACTAGGAAAATTTAAAACTAAAAGGCAAGCGTGGTGTAAACTTCCTCTGTCTGTTGGTGGCTAAGCAAACCTTGATTAAATGATTTGGGCTCCCCAATTGTTATATATCCTACATGATTCACCTGTATGGGTTACGCAGCAATGTTTTTTTCAAAGGATAGACTTTATCTTCTGAATTTTGATCTGAAAGGAGAAACAGCCTAGGATTCGCCTACCCATTTTATAGTTACCAAAGGATGGTGGAGGTTTGTCTGTCCCCTCTGCTAGACTATATTTTCCGGTGTCTCAGTTACATTTTTCTGGATAGTAGGCTATTGATGTTAAGGATCCCATTCAAGCTGTAGTGTTGTCTAGATCTATTAAATATCATCTGTTGGCTCAACGGGAGGCAGGTGGGATTTGGGAATGTTAATAAAGTCCTACCTTGATTCTCATGGCTAAGGTTTAGGATGAGATGAAGCGTATTATGGGATACATTGGAATTTCCAGGCATCACCTAATCTATGAGAAAGGGAGGTTAAAAGAGCTAGGCAAACTGCAAGGCTTTACTGGCTGGTACTCTAAGGGTATAGATTTTCTATATCAATTGTATACAAATGACCAACTAAAATCCTACAAAGATTTACAGGACGAGTTTGGTATCCCATTCTGTAGCTTTTTTCGATACCTTCAGCTCTGATTTGCCCTTTCTGTCCCATCCACATCCACGTCTCTTAGACAGACTGATACACCACTAACTATAGTTATATATATAGTTCAACTAGCTAATGTTACTGATAAGAAGAATTCTATATCCTCTCTTTATGGGTTTCTTTGAATCACTCCCAAGGTAACCTGCAGCTTCATGGCAGGAGAGGATGGTCTATAAATATAACTGCCATAGAAGGAGAAATATGGCAGTCTATTCTACAAATGGTACCTTTAATGTCTATTTCTCCTACCCAATGCTTGTCTTAACTTTTTGTCATTCACCAAGTATTTAGAACAATTAAAGTTAAAACAGACTTTCAGCTTTAATTTGAGGGTATATACATCCACATCAGGTGAACGGTGTAGGAATTACAACAGTTTGTATATGTGCCTCCCACTTTTTAAGGGACCAAAAGTAATGGGACAGATTAACAATCATCCATCAAACTTTCACTTTTTAATACTTGGTTGCAAATCCTTTGCAGTCAATTACAGCCTGAAGTCTGGAACGCATAGACATCACCAGATGCTGGGTTTAATCCCTGGTGATGCTCTGCCAGGCCTCTACTGCAACTGTCTTCAGTTCCTGCTTGTTCTTGGCGCATTTTCCCTTCAGTTTTGTCTTCAGCAAGTGAAATGCATGCTCAGTCGGATTCAGGTCAGGTGATTGATTTGGCCATTGCATAACATTCCACTTCTTTCCCTTAAAAAATCTCTTTGGTTGCTTTCGCAGTATGCTTCAGGTCATCTGCACTGTGAAGCGCCGTCCAATGAGTTCTGAAGCATTTTGCTGAATATGAGCACATAATATTGCCTAAAACACGTCAGAATTCATCCTGCTGCTTTTGTCAGCAGTCACATTATCAATAAATACAAGAGAACCAGTTCCATTGGCAGCCATACATGCCGATGCCATGAAAATACCACCAACATGATTCACTGATGAGGTGGTAGGCTTTGGACTATGAGCAGTTCCTTTCCTTCTCCATACTCTTCTCTTCCCATCACTCTGGTACAAGATGATCTTGGTTGCATCTGTCAATAGGATGTTGTTCCAGAACTGTGAAGGCTTTTTTAGATGTTGTTTGGCAAACTCTAATCTGACCTTTCTGTTTTTGAGGCTTACATCTTGTGGTGAACCCTCTGTATTCACTCTGGTGAAGTCTTCTCTTGATTGTTGACTTTGACACACATACACCTACCTCCTGGAGAGTGTTCTTGATCTGGCCAACTGTTGTGAAGGGTGTTTTCTTCACCAGGGAAAGAATTCTTCGTCATCCACCACAGTTGTTTTCCGTGGTCTTCCGGGTCTTTTGGTGTTGCTGAGCTCACTGGTGCATTCTTTCTTTTTAAGGATGTTCCAAACAGTTGATTTGGCCACACCTAATGTTTTTGCTATCTCTCTGATGGTTTTGTTTTGTTTTTTCAGCCTAATGATGGCTTGCTTCGCTGATAGTGACAGCTCTTTGGATCTCATATTGAGAGTTGACAGCAACAGATTCCAAATGCAAATAGCACTCTTAAAATTAACTCTGGACCTTTTATCTGCTCCTTGTAAATTGGATAATGAGGGAATAACACACACCTGGCCATGGAACAGCTGAGCAGCCAATTGTCCCATTACTCTTGGTCCCTTAAAAAGTGGCAGGCACATATACAAACTGTTGTAATTCCTACACCGTTCACCTGATTTGGATATAAATACCCTCAAATTAAAGCTGAGAGTCTGCAGTTAAAGCACATCTTGTTTGTTCCATTTAAAATCCATTGTGGTGGCGTTTAGAGCCAAAAAGATTAGAATTGTGTTGATGTCCCAATATTTATGGATCTGACTGTATATTGTATAAACGGCATTGTAGAGAGAGTCCAGAATGTCCCAGATGCGGGTGTACCCCTGCTGATAAATGTACATATGTTCTGGAGATGGCCAAAACTGGTGCGCTACTGGAACAGAATAATTACTGTCATAACTCAGGCATTTTTAACTGGCTCTACATAACGACCTTTTGACATGTATTTTGTGGGGTTTTAGATGAAGAATTATTTACGTCCCGTGCCTGGTCTGCCATCTCTCGACTTTTGTTTTTGGCACGTAAATGTATTTTGTTGAAATGGATAGCGCTTATACCCCCTACGCTTGAGGAGTGGCATACACAGGTTAACTGTGCCCTGCTCAAAGAAAGGCATGTTTTGAAGCACCGTGGTTTTCCTTTTACAGTACAACTAAAGGTAAAACTTTTCTTTCAGCTTTAGATAGAGCGCAGAGGGATTAGAACACTTGTCAGTTTTTGTTGCTGTCTGTGCTCCCGTTAAGGAGATTTACCCTCACTATTTGTCCTGTTTACCATTATCATTGAAAGTGAAGTAAAAGAAAACCCTGAATTTTGGGTTGTCCCCAGAAAAGTAATAGAGGGGAAAATTTTCCAATGGGGACACTAGTTCTGGTGACCGGGGGGAATTCCTGTAATTTGCAGGGATTTCCTCTCACTTCCTTTTTGGATATGGGACAGGAAGTGAAAGGATATATCCCCAATGGCAATGGGACACAGGTGGCGAAAAAAATCTGACAGGGGTTATAACCCGACCTTAGGCCCCTTTCACACGTGCGGACCGTATGTCCGTTTTTCATCCATCCGTTTTCGGATGAAAAACGGACATACATGTACCCCTATGGGATAGCGGGTGTCAGCGGATGAGCATCCGCTGACACCCGATATCGTCCGCCTCCGCTATTGTCCGATTCTGCAGATGGAGGAAAACCCTATTTTTCCATCCGTCTGCAGAGCGGATCGGACGAACACGGCCAGACGGTCCGTGTTCATTCGATCCTTTATAGAAGAGAGCGGAGATCTGACAGGGCGGTCACTGCACAGTGTGCAGGGACCGCCCTGTCATCCGCCGGCTCAGCGGGGATCAGCTGAGCGATCCCCGCTGAGCAGCGGATCTTCACGGGGCGTATCAATACGGATCCGCCCCATGTGAAAGGGGCCTTACTCTATCCAAACTGGAAAAAAAAGTTTTGCCTATAGTTCTACCTTAAGTTTAACAAATTATGGGACCCTAGGTTACAAGTACCAGGATTAGCCCCATTAGCTCTTGTATCTCTACAGCTTTTACAATGCTAATTGTTCTGCTAAGGTTATGCTCAAGCAGGCAAAGCCTGGTTTGTTGGGGGGATAAAGTCAGTTGTTTCACATGGGGAATTGACATTATTACAGAGTGATATTAGCAGTAGGATAACTTATAGTTTCGTATTGTATAGTTTGTTTCTTTTTCGTATATTTGTTATCCCTCAGAGCAATGGACTTTAGAAGTGAGATTGCATCTTTTCAATAATAACATATGACTGATTTAAAAATCCTCAGGTGGCTTAGCACACTGGTTTGATGCCATTTCTTACTCATTCTTTTGGATGTGTATGACAACTATTGCAATATGTGCTACTTTTTGGGTAGTTTTTTTTGTTTATTCGTTTTTTGTATTTTTTTTGTTTTGTTTGGTTTGTTGTATGTAAAATGACAAAACCTTTAATAAAAAGTTATTTGAAAAAAAATATATATATGTATTATTATTGATGTATTTATAGATTATATACTACCCAATAGTTGAAAAATGAATTGCTAGATTGTTGCTGATATTCATTGAATTATTACTTTTTAGAAGAAGATAGTTACAGACTGATAACCTATGAGAAGTGTTAAGTCAGTTGCTGGTTTCAATCAATGCGATATACAGGTCTTCTGCCGCAGCCTGGTACATTCAATACTTAACTGACCTACATATTTATATTCATGTATGCTTTTTAATAGCTCTGCTTTTAAATTACAGTACTGCTACATTACTTTGTGAAACAGCTGGCTTTAATACCTGTCCTTATACCGTGCTAACAGGGGAATTGCAGCAACAACCTTGACCCCAGCAGAAGTGGAAAGAATTAAAAAGACGTTGATTGACAGCGTTCTAGTGCTATCGTACATCAAGGTTAAGTGTTGTGAAAAGAGAAAATATAGACCTGTTATCAATAGCACTTCATTTTATTTTTCTATCCTCTTTTATTATTCATGACATCTCAGAGCAACATAATTCATGAATAGAGGCAATATCTGGTAATTAAAGAAAAAAGAGTGGCGTTGCCTTGGCAATCCAACATGTAATATCATTTTATTATATTTGTTAGCATAATGTCAGTTAGTTTAGGCAACACCTCTATTTAAATGACATTAGGATTTTTTTCTCTTGCTATAATTACAGCAAAAGGGATCTTGATTGCCAGAATGCATTATTTGCATAGCATATTCAAGGAGCTATGTACATTCTTTGCATTTTTATTATCCTTCCCTGAGTGTGAGTTGCCAGCAATTAGACATGTGCGATTAGTTTTGTAGGAATCGAAAATTCGTACGAATTTCCGTAAATTCATACATTCGGGAGGATCCGAAATATGAATTGCTATGCTTCCGAATTCTGTACGAAACACGGCATTTTGTTTACGAATTTCGGATCCAAATTTCGTTACAATGTAAACGTGACTGGTGTTTTGTTGACCGATCAGAGGTTTTCTTCTGCTGCTGAGTGAGGGTTGGGAAAATTACCTTTTTTTATATGGGAGTGGGAGACTGGTACTGGTAGTCGATGGGAGATTCAGAATCGGACAAAATAAGAATGTTTGTGAATTACGATTATTCGTTATGATGAAGTTAAAAAACCCAGGAAGTCAGCACAGCACAGGGATGGTGGGAGCCCCTCATAATGATAAATTCATCATAATGAACATTTGTGATTGTTACGAAAAGTTAACGAACCGTTACAAATCCAAATTGAATTTCGGACACGAATTACGAAATACAAATGAATTCTAATACGAAATGGAACGAAACAAATTTATTGACGGCGCACATGTCTATAAAATGGTTAACAGATCAACAATCAGGTTCACTAAGTAATTGAAAATCCTTTTACTGTAGTTTTGTCCAGGTGCTTTCAGGGATGTCCAATTGAGGGTACCATATACTTAATCTCAAAAAAATCTCTTGATGAGGCATTGTTAGGCAGCACATCTTCCAATGTTCCCAGAGGGCCGAGTAAATTACTGCTGTTCATGTTTCTAGCCACCAGAATTGCTAAAGCCATATTTTGGCATAGTGATTCCCCTAGAACTAGGTAAGATTAAACTCAGTCTGATTATGGTTAATAATAGGTTGTCAAGTATTTTAAACAATTCACAATCCAAATCTGAAGCCTCTGGGACCAGTACAATACATTTTGCCACCCTGGCACGATGCACAGTTTCCTTTGCACTTGTCTCTCTCTTCTTCTGCTCTTTAGAATTTGTGTTTATTTGGTTTAAATAAATTTACTGCTGTTGTAAGTGATTTAACAAAGCTGTGAATGAATACAAAAGGAATAATGTTTTTCTTTCTCATGTGCGTTGGCAAGGAAAAACTCTCTGTAAAATGTTGATGACTATGTTCATGTGTATTCACACAAGAAAACATCAATTTGTTCCCACAGTCAGGTATATTTATAAAGTTGTTTTTGGCCTGTATCATTCTGCAGTCCTGGGCTCTAGTTGCTGTAACCTGAATAAGTATTTGAGCTAGGAAAGAATGAAGAAATTAGAGCTAGTATCCAGTGAGTGGATAAAGTGGGGGGTCAAGGGGAGAGTGGGTGAAACAATGTGAGCAGAAAGTGGTAAATGGAGATCTCTCACTCCTTTACACACCCATGAACTTTAATAGCATCCCAGTCTTAGGCCATAGGGTTTAATACTGAGTTGGCCCACCCTTTGCAGCTATAACAGCTTCAACTTTTCTGGGAAGGCTGTCCACAAGGTTTAGGAGTGTGTCTATGGAATGTGTCTATGGAATGTTTGACCATTCTTCCAGAAGCACATTTGTGAGATCAGGCACTGATGTGGACAAGAAGGCCTGGCTCACAGTCTCCACTCGAATTCATCCCAAAGGTTTTTCTATCAGGTTGAGGTCAGGACTCTGTGCAGGCCAGTCAAGTTCCTCCACTCCAAACTCGCTCATCCATGTCTTTATGGACCTTGCTTGTGCACTGGTCCAAATTAGGGATCGACTTGAACATCGGGTGTTTGCCCATTCACTGCACAGCGAACATTATGGGGCATCCGCAGCAAAATTTGAGCGCTGCGGAATGCCCCATAATGCACTGCAAGATCGCAGTGCATTAGTGTCTGATGATTGGCCAAAGCATGCACCGGACCTGCAAATTTTCCAAGGATGAGGGCTGCTCTCCAGGACTTGGACTGGGAGGGAATATTGGCATCAATGAGCACAGAACAGAAATGGGAATTCTTCAAAAAGACTGTTTGGGACCTCACTGCAAAGTATATTCCCATAGGCAATACGTTTAAAAGGCTTAAAATAAAACCTGGCTCACGGTCAAAGTTAAAAAAAGCTATAAACAATAAGAAAAGAGCTTTTAAAAAATATAAAAATGAAGGAACACTAGTGTTGTTTATATATATTACAAAGAATTTAACAGAATATGTAAAAAGGAAATCAAGGATGCAAAACAGATTGCAAAAGATAGTAGGACAAACCCAAAAAAATTCTTCAAATATATTAATAGTAAAAAAGTCAGGTCTGAGCATGTAGGCCCTTTACAAAATAATCTAGAGTGGGTGACTGGGGACAAAGAGAAGGCTAATTTATTAAATACTTTCTTCAGCTCTGTGTATACAAAGGAGCATGGGGGAGCTCATGTCTATAATGGGGGTGGTATTGACACACCCCCGAATGATCCACAATGGCTCAAAAGTGATATGGTCCAGAAATATTTAGACAGAATAAAGGTGGATAAAGCACCTGGACCAGATGGCATCCACCCACGGATCCTAAAAGAATTGAACTCTGTAATTTAAAAGCCATTGTATTTAATTTTGAGGGACTCATTAATGACGGGAATAGTACCACTGGATTGGCGCAGGGTGAACGTGGTGCCTATATTTAAAAAGGGAACAAAGTCTTTACCAAGTAACTATAGACCTGTTAGTTAAACTTCTATAGTCGGGAAGATACTGGAGCGTTTAATAAAAGACCACATAGATGAGTTCTTGCTGGAAAAAAAACATTTTAAGCAACAGACAGCATGGGTTCATGAAAGACAGAAGTTGTCAGACAAACCTGATTTCTTTTTATGAAGAGGTAAGTAAAACCTTGGACAGAGGCGTGGCTGTGGACGTGGTATACTTGGATTTTGAAAAAGCGTTCGATACCGTTCCCCACACACGGCTCATGTGTAAGGTAAGGTCTACAGGCTTGGAAATATTGGTTTGTAAATGGATAGAAAACTGGCTAAAAGACAGAATTCAGGGAGTAGTGGTTAATGATTCTTACTCTGAATGGTCTAAGGTTTTCAGTGGTGTACCCCAAGGTTCAGTGCTGGGACCCTTACTTTTTAAAATTTCAGATCTCCGCCATTAATAATAAAAAAAAAATTATTAATAAAAATGCTATAAAACTATCCCCTATCTTGTAAACGCTATAACTTCTGCGCAAACCGATCAATAATCGCTTATTGCGATTTTTTTTACCAAAAATATGTAGAAGAATACGTATCGGCCTAAACTGAGGAAAAAAAATGTTTTTTTATATATTTTTTGGGGATATTTATTATAGCAAAAAATAAAAAATAATGCATTTTTTTCAAAATTGTCGCTCTATTTTTGTTTATAGCGCAAAAAATAAAAAACCGCAGGGGCGATCAAATACCACCAAAAGAAAGCTCTATTTGTGGGAAAAAAAGGACGTCAATTTTGTTTGGGAGCCACGTCGCACGACTGCGCAATTGTCAGTTAAAGCGACGCAGTGCCGAATCGCAAAAAGGGGCCTGGTCCTTTGGCTGCAAATTGGTCCGGTCTGAAAGTGGTTAATATCTTTATAAATGATATTGGGTCTGGGATAAAAAGTAACATTTCTGTCTTTGCAGATGACACCAAGCTTTGCAGTGGAATAACGTCCTTACAGGATGTCTCCAATTTACAATCCGACATCAATGCTCTGTCTAATTGGGCGACTATGTGGCAGATGAGGTTTAATGTTGATAAATGTAAAGTTATGCACTTGGGGGCTAAGAATATGCATCATACATACTAGGAGGAGTACAACTGGGGGAATCCGTAGTGGAGAAGGATCTGGGGGTTTTGTAAGATCACAAGCTCAATAATAGCATGCAATGCCAAGCTGCGGTTTCCAAAGCAAGCAAAGTCCTTTCTTGTATTAAGAGAGGGATGGACACCAGAGAGAGAGATATCATTTTGCCCCTGTTCAAATCATTAGTAAGACCGCATCTGGAATATGCAGTTCAGTTTTGGGCACCAGTTCTCAAAAAGGATATCGGGGAACTGGAGAAAGTGCAGAGAAGGGAAACCAAACTGATAAGAGGCATGGAGGAGCTCAGCTATGAGGAAAGATTAGGAACTGAATTTATTCACTCTTGAGAAGAGGAGAATAAGGGGGGATATGATCAACATGTACAAATATATAAGGGGTCCATATTGTGAACTTGGTGTTGAGTTATTCACTTTACGGTCAACACAGAGGACAAGGGGGCACTCTTTACGTCTAGAGGAAAAGAGATTTCATCTCCAAATACGGAAAGGTTTCTTCACAGTAAGAGCTGTGAAAATGTGAAATAGACTCCCTCCAGAGGTGGTTCTGGCTAACTCAGTAGATTGCTTTAAGAAAGGCCTGGATACTTTCCTAAATGTTCATAATATAACTGGGTACTAACATTTATAGGTAAAGTTGATCCAGGGAAAATCCGATTGCCTCTAGGGGGATCAGGAAGGGATTTTTTCCCCTGCTGTAGCAGATTGGAGCATGCTCTTCTGGGGTTTTTCTTTTTTTGCCTTCCTCTGGACCAACTGTGGATATAGAATGGGGTATATTGGATTGTACGATAATTTTTATTTTATTTATTATTTCTTTTTCTTATGGTTGAACTGGATGGACTTGTGTCTTTTCGGCCTAGCTAACTATATATATATATACAGTGGTGTGAAAAAGTGTTTGCCCCCTTCCTCATTTCCTGTTCCTTTGCATGTTTGTCACACTTAAGTGTTTCGGAACATCAAACCAATTTAAACAATAGTCAAGGACAACACAAGTAAACACAAAATGCAATTTGTAAATGAAGGTGTTTATTATTAAAGGTGAAAAAAAATCCAAACCATCATGGCCCTGTGTGAAAAAGTGATTGCCCCCTAAACTTAATAACTGGTTGGGCCACCCTTAGCAGCAACAACTGCAACCAAGCGTTTGCGATAACGTGCAATGAGGCTTTTACAGCGTCCTGGAGGAATTTTGGCCCACTCATCTTTGCAGAATTGTCCTAATTCAGTTACATTAGAGGGTTTTCGAGCATGAACAGCCTTTTTAAGGTCATACCACAACATCAGGCCACTCCAAAGTCTTCATTTTGTTTTTCTTCAGCCATTCGGTGGTGGACTTGCTGGTGTGTTTAGGATCATTGTCCTGCTGCAGAACCCAAGTTCGTTTCAGCTTGAGTACACGAACAGATGGTCGGACATTCTCCTTCAGGATCTCTTGGTAGACAGCAGAATTCATAGTTCCTTTTATCACGGCAAGTCTTCCAGGTCCTGAAGCAGCAAAACAGCCCCAGACCATCACACTACCACCACCATATTTTACTGTTGGTATAATGTTCTTTTTCTGAAATGCAGTGTTCCTTCTACGCCAGATATACTTGGACACACACCTTCCAAAGAGTTCCACTTTTGTCTCATCGGTCCACAGAATGTTGTCCCAAAAGTCTTGGGGATCATCAAGATGTGTTGTGGAGAAATTGAGACGAGCTTTGATGTTCTTTTTGCTCAGCAGTGTTTTTCTCCTTGGAACTCTGCCATGCAGGCCATTTTTGCCCAGTCTTTTCCTGATGGTGGAGGCATGAACGCTGACCTTAACTGAGGCAAGTGAGGCCTGCAGTTCCTTGGACGTTGTTGTGGGGTCTTTTGTGACCTCTTGGATGAGTCGTCGCTGCGCTCTTGGGGTAATTTTGGGCGGCCGGCCACTCCTGGGAAGGTTCACCACTGTTCCATGTCTTCGCCATTTGTGGATAATGGCTCTCACTGTGGTTCGCTGGATTCCCAAAGCTTTGGAAATGGCTTTATAACCCTTTCCAGACTGATAGACCTCAATTACTTTCTTTCTCAATTGTTCCTGAATTTCTTTGGGTCTCGGCATGATGTGTAGCTTTTAAGGATCTTCTGGTGGACCTTACTGTGTCAAGCAGCTCCTATTTAAGTGATGCCTTGATTGTGAACAGGTGTGGCAATAATCAGGCCTGGGTGTGGCTAGAGAAATTGAACTCAGGTGTGGACAACCACAGTTATAGTATGTTTTAACAAGGGGGGCAATCACTTTTTCACACAGGGCCATGATGGTTTGGATTTTTTTCACCTTTAATAATAAACACCTTCATTTACAAATTGCATTTTGTGTTTACTTGTGTTGTCCTTGACTATTGTTTAAATTGGTTTGATGTTCCGAAACACTTAAGTGTGACAAACATGCAAAGGAACAGGAAATGAGGAAGGGGGCAAACACTTTTTCACACCACTGTATATATATATATATATATATATATATGTAACCTGGGGGACAGGTAGCAGGTACAAAGCTCACTGGGATGGGCTGTTTAGTAAGGCACAGATACCAAATCCACGGTAGTGAAAACAGTGCTGGGTTTATTTGATTTAAATACAAGTCCATACACAGGTGCTGCACAGTCTTCCAGAAAACACATCAAAACAGAAATAACCAAACAAAAGTCCTAGCCGTGTCTCTGCTCTAACTATAACATACACCGTCTCTAACTATCAAGCTGAGCAAGCCTAACGCTTGTCAGCTTCTGTAAAGAGTTTTTAAAGGGTTTTACCAACCTTTTGGCTCCTCACAAACCATCCCTGTTTGTGTGTCCCAGGCAGAGAGCAAAGGCTGTTTGCTCAGGTAAGCTTAAATTAGCCTGGAAAGGAGGACTAAGATCCGAACTGGATCATGTCTCAGAGACCTCTGAATGTATATGAGAGGAGCCTGGGAGATGTATAAACCCCGAACAGGACTTCTCCTGGTTCTCTCTGGGACGCTCTGCTACAATATATATATATATATCTATATATAATATATATATATATATATATATATATATATATATATTGTGACAGTAAAGTTCCCTATCCTAGTAATTGTCTCCCAGGGTTCTCAAATAGGCAGGTTGAGGCGCTTCAGGGGTATTTAATGTGGAGGAATCTGTTTTATCAGTTTCCACCAAAGTTTGTAAAATCCAGTTGGGGACCTGGAGCCCGGAGATTCCATAGCGTTATAGGTGGGACGGAATCTCCAATCCTGGGCTGAATTTGGGAACAGCTAGGAGTCTGGCTGGTTGATTGAGCAGGTGGGTCCTGGGCTTATAGCAGAGTCAGGATTAGGGTTCTGGGCTCCACCCAGAGAGACAGGAGGTTTCCAGGAGTCCAGAGAGTGCAGGTGTGCAGGTGTGCAGGTGTGAACTAGTGAAAGCCAGAGACCCAAGTCTGAGGATCAGAGCAGTGAGGGGCTGCTTTCTAGATAGACGCTGTGTGCGTTGAAGCTGTGTGCATCTAAGCAGACAGATGAGAGCCTGAAGTAGAAGGCCTGAGCTGCAAGGAAGCTGCAAAGAGGTACAGTAGTTGTATGGGAACCCTGTTATATGGCCAAGAGGGCTAAAGTGTAAAGCCTAAGTGGCAGTACTGCTGAAGAGAGCCAGGTGGCTCTGAATTTTTCATTCGTTATTATGTTTGAGAGAATAACCCCTGTGTGGGCATCCAAGTACATGTATGAACTTTCGTTTATTTTGTTCCTTTTTAATAAAAGTGGGCTACCATGCCCTTAAACTAAAGTTCCTGTTCGCTGTGAACTTACTGAAAAGGCATCTACCACTGAGCTAGACATCCCCCAATGTCACTATATATGTGTTAAATTTGGTGTTATTGCTCTTACTCTCTAATACTGGTCACTAGAAGTTCAACATGGCAACTCATGGTGGAGAACTCTCTGAGGATCAGAAAAAAAGAATTGTTGCTCTACATAAAGCTATCCTAGGCTATAAGAAGATTGCCAGGACGCTGAAACTGAGCTGCAGCACAGTGGCCAAGACCATACAGCGGTTCTGAGGTTCCACTCAGAACAGGCCTCACTATGGTCAACCAAATAAGTTGAGTGCACATGCTCAGTGTCATATCCAGAGGTTGTTTTGGGGAAATAGACGTATGAGTGCTGCCAGCACTGCTTCAGAGGTTGAAGGGGTGGGGGGGGGGGGGTCAGCCTGTCAGTGCTCAGACCATATGCCACACACTGTATCAAATTGGTCTGCATGGCTGTCGTCCCAGAAGGAAGCCTATTCTAAAGATGATGCACAAGAAAGCCCGCAAACAGTTTGCTGAAGACAAGAAGACCAAGGACATGTATTACTGGAACCATTTCCTGTGGTCTGATGAGACCAAAATAAACGTATTTGGTTCAGATGGTGTCAAGCGTGTGTGACGGCAACCAGGTGAGGAGTACAAAGACGAGTGTGTCTTGCCTACAGTCAAGCATGGTGGTGGGAGTGTCATGGTCTGGGGCTGCATGAGTGCTGCCAGCACTGGGGACCTACAGTTCATTGAGGGAACCATGAATGACAACATGTACTGTAACATACTGAAGCAGAGCATGATCCCCTTCCTTCAGAGACTGGGCCACAGGGCAGTATTCCAATATGATAACAACTCCAACACACCTCCAAGATGACCACTGCCTTGCTAAAGAAGTTGAGGGTAAAGGTGATGGACTGGTCAAGCATGTCTCCAGACCTAAACCCTATTAAGCATCTGTGGGACAGAAGGAGCGCAAGGTCTCTAACATCCACCATCTCCATGATGTCATCATGGAGGAGTGGAAGAGGACTCCAGTGGCAACCTGTGAAGCTCTGGTGAACTCCATGCCCAAGAGGGTTTAGACAGTGCTGGAAAATAATGGTGGCCATACAAAATATTGCCACTTTGGGTCCAATTTGGACATTTTCACTTAGGGGTGTACTCACTTTTGTTGCCAGCGGTTTAGACATTAATGGCTGTGTGTTGAGTTATTTTGAGGGGATGGCAAATTTACACTGTTATACAAGCTGTACAATCACTACTTTACATTGTAGCAAAGTGTAATTTCTTCAGTGTTGTCACATGAAAAGATAAAATAAAATATTTACAAAAATGTGAGGGGTGTACTCACTTTTGTGAGATACTGTGTGTGTGTGTGTATATATATATATATATATATATATATATATATATATATATATATATGCATTTGTGGTGTACAGTTTCTAATACAGTGCAGGCGGCGTACACAGTATATAATACAGTGTGTACAGTTTGTAATAACTTCAGGTGGTGTACACAGTATATAATACAGTGCAGCCTGTATACAGTTTCTAATACAGTGCAGGCGGTGTACACAGTATATAATACAGTGTGTACAGTTTCAATACACTTCAGGTGGTGTACACAGTATATAATACAGTGCAGGCGATGTACAGTTATTAATACACTTCAGACGGTGTACACAGTATATAATACAGTGCAGGCAGTGTACAGTTTCTAATACAGTGCAGGAGGTGTACACAGTATACAGTGTGTACAGTTTCTAATACACTTCAGGCGGTGTACACAGTATATAATACAGTGTGTACAGTTTCTAGTACACTTCAGGCAGTGTACACAGTATACAGTGAAGCGGGGGTACAGTTTCTAATACAGTGCAAGCAGTGTACAGTATATAATACAGTGTAGTGCGGTGTTAAAATCATGTCAAGGCCACCAAGGAGAGGCAGACACTCACAGGCCACTAAAAGAGGGCAAGCAGCCTCTGTGTCTACAGTGAACAGTGGTGGTCATGGACATGGTGCATCCTCTGCAGGTGGCCGTGGGACACGCTTGTCCTTTTTTTTTGCTGCTGGCTGTGTTATTTAGCCACAACATGCAGAAGAGTTGGTGGAGTGGATAACAAAACCGTCCTAATCCTCTGTCATCCAGGCTCATAGTAGTTTGCTTTCCAACGCAGCTGCCAAAGAGGCCTATTCCAATGGCTCCTTGTCCACAGGTACTCCTTTCGTAGCCCCACCATCATGCACAGAGAAGTCATCAGAATTATTCGACCATAGTGTTGATTACATGCTGCTGGAGGATACGCAGCAATTTCAAATCATATATTGCTCACACATGCCATGGGCATATGTGGAATTGCACCCCAAAATACATTCTGTTGCTTCTCCTGTACAGGAATACCACATGTGTGGGACTTTTTGGGAGCCTAGCCGCGTACAGGGCCCCGAAAACCAAGCACCGCCTTCAGGATTTTTAGGGGCGTAAATTTTTGATTTCACTCCTCACTACCTATCACAGTTTTGAAGGCCATAAAATACCAAGATGGCACAAACCCCCCCCCCCCCCCCCCCAAATGACCCCATTTTGGAAAGTAAACACCCCAAGCTTTTTGCTGAGAGGCATGTTGAGTCCATGGAATATTTTATATTTTGCCACAAGTTGTGGGAAAATTACAAATTTTCTTTTTTTTCTTTTCACAAAGTTGTCACTAAATTATATATTGCTCAAACATGCCATGGGCATATGTGGAATTACACCCCAAAATACATTCTGCTGCTTCCCCTGAGTACGGGGATACCACATGTGCGGGACTTTTTGGGAGCCCTGTAAACCAAGCACCACCTTCAGGATTTCTAAGGGCTTAAATTTTAGATTTCACGCCTAATTACTATAACAGTTTTGAAGGCCATAAAATGCCAAGATGGCACAAAACCCTTCCAAATGACCTAATTTTGGAAAGTAGACACCCCAAGCTATTTGCTGAGAGGCATGGTGAGTATTTTGCAGCTCTCAATTGTTTTTGAAAATGAAGAAATAAACAAATTTTTTTATTTTTTTTCAATTTTCAAAACTTTGTGACAAAAAGCGAGATCTGCAAAATACCTCTCATCAAATAGCTTGGGATGTCTACTGTGCCATCTGGGCATTCCATGGCCTCCGAAACTGTGATAGGCAGTGAGGAGTGAAATCAAAAATTTACACCCTTCAAAATCTTGAAGGCAGTGCTTGATTTTTGGGGTCCCGTACGTGGCTAGGCTCCCAAAAAGTCTCACACATGTGGTATCCCCATACTCAGGAGAAGCAACAGAATGTATTTTGGGGTGTAATTCCACATATGCCAATGGCATGTTTGAGCAATATATAATTTAGTGACAACTTTGTGCAAAAAAAAAAAAAATTAATACATTTTTCCTGCAATTTGTGTCAAAATATAAAATATTCCATGGACTCGACATGCCTCTCAGCAAATAGCTTTGGGTGTCTCCTTTCCAAAATAGGGTCATTTTGGGGGGGTTTTGAACTGTCCTGGCATTTTATGCACAACATTTAGAAGCTTATGTCACACATCACCCACTCTTCTAACCACCTGAAGACAAAGCCCTTTCTGACACTTTTTGTTTACATGAAAAAATTATATTTTTTTGCAAGAAAATCTCTTTGAACCCCCAAACATTATGTATTTTTTTAAAGCAAAGGCCCTACAGATTAAAAAAAATGGTGGGTGTTTCATTTTTTTTCACTCAGTATTTGCGCAGCAGTATTTTTTTCAAACGCATTTTTTAGGAAAAAACACACTTTTTACAATTTTAATGCACTAAAACACACTATATTGCCCAAATGTTTGATGAAATAAAAAAGATGATTTTAGGCCGAGTACATGGATACCAAACACGACATACTTTAAAATTGCGCAGAAACGTGCAGTGGCGACAAACTACATACATTTTTAAAAGCATTTAAATGCCTTTACAGGTTACCACTTTAGATTTACGGAGAAGGTCTACTGCTAAAATTGCTGCCCTCGATCTGACCTTCACGTTGATACCTCACATGCATGGTGCAATTGCTGTTTACATATGACGCCAGACCGACGATTGCGTTCGCCTTTGCGCGAGAGCAAGGGGGGACAGGGGTGCTTTTTTTTTTTTTATTATTATTTATTTTGCTTTTTAATTTTATTTTTAAACTGTTCCTTTCATTTATATATATTTGTTTATCATTTTTATTGTTATCTCAGGGAATGTAAATATCCCCTATGATAGCAATAGGTAGATAGTGACAGGTACTCTTTTAAAAAAAAAAAATGGGGTCTATTAGACCCTAGATCTCTCCTCTGCCCTCAAAGCATCTGACCACACCAAGATCGGTGTAATAAAATGCTTTCCCAATTTCCCAATGGTGCTGTTTATATCCGGCGAAATCTAAGTCATGAAATGCTTGTAGCTTCCGGTTTCTTATTTTTATTTTATTTATTACAGGATTTATATATCGCCAACAGTTTACGCAGCACTTTACAATAGCACTTAGGCCATAGAGATGATTGGAGCTTTTCTGGTCTCTGATCAGCTCTACAGTCATTCTCAGGTTCCCTGTTGGGACAGGAGTGCCAGAGAAAACCATGGAAGACGGTGGGAGGGTGGGGGCATTCCATCCCACTGCTTGTAAAAGCAGTCTAGAGGCTAATTAGCTGCTAGGATTGCTTTTACATGAAAGCCGACCACTGGCTGAAAAGAATGATACCACGATGACACCTAAACCCATCGGCATCATTCTGGTATAACCACTCAAATTCCAGCAACATACCAGTACGTTGCTGGTCCTTGTTTGGCATATATTGTAATCTTTTTTTTCATGCAGCCTGTGGGCGGAATGAAAAAAAGAGATTGTTCGGTGGGTATGCTCACCATTAGAATACCTCCCTTCTTCCACCCACTGTTGCTATCAATATAAATAAATTCGTGCTGCAGCTGAATGGCGTACCTGCTAAGCAAATGATGGTTAACAATAAAACAAAGTAACATTACAGTATAACAGTAAGATATACCATACCTGCAAAGCAAATACAAAAAAAAAACATAGTAAAAAATAAAAAATTTTTTAACGCAACCTGCGCCTAAAATATATATATATATTTATGGTCTAGAGCCCTACGGACGACATGAGTAAAGATGACATATAGGAACAACACAAAACTCACCAACATGAAATAGACCTGAAAGTGTGCCTTGGTCTACCGTATGGTACACCAAAATAAGGGGGCATACCCTAGATAAAGAATGATAAGAAGTAGTTATGGAATAATGTGGAATGAGTATTCAGTCTGGGGTAAGAATACTTGGAAGAGGCTTTTAAAAGGGGAGGGTGGGTGGGTATCACGCACAGGAAACCGACAAAGACTGGCGGCCTTTGGGCTGCTTAAATACCCTCCGGGCTCTTCCCATAACTTCTGGCCGGTACCCGGCCTTCCAATTTATGGTCTAGAGCCCTACGGACGACATGAGTAAAGATGACATATAGGAACAACACAAAACTCACCAACATGAAATAGACCTGAAAGTGTGCCTTGGTCTACCGCAGGGGCCTCCAAACTATGGCCCTCCAGTTGTTCAGCAACTACAATTCCCATCATGCCTAGTTATGTCTGTGAATGTCAGAGTTTTACAATGCCTCATGGGGTTTGTAGTTCCACAACAACTGGAGGGCCGTAGTTTGGAGATCCCTGGTCTACCGTATGGTACACCAAAATAAGGGGGCAAAAACCTTCAGGTAGGGGATAATTATTTATTAAAGGTAATGTCACTGAGTAAGACGAGCAAAGGCCTGAGCCATCTCTAACTGTGGGTTAGGAATGTAGCGAGAGAAGCAGGCCGATTTCCACCGACCCAGTTCCTTGATCACATGGTCCGGAACCCCCTGTCTTGAGGCCGTCGTGGCCGCCCCAATCCGGAATGAATGCCCGGAGTACTGGCTGGGGTCCAACTGAAGATTGCCGAGAAGGACCCGGACATGTTCCACGAACTGCGACGAGTTGAGGGGTTATACCGGAAAGGGTAGAAGCGGACTGGACCCTGGGCGGTCGGATAGCAGTGCCGTCAAGCGGTTTAACACGGCAACTGGGCACCAGTTGTTGTGAGTCCTGTACAGGTGAACATCTACTCCGGAACCTCGCTGCTGAGTTTTGGATGTCGCCAAGTGAAGGACGTAGTGATCCTGGTGGCGGCAGAGACTACTTCTATGCAAGACTGGAGCGGCTGGGTGGCTGCGAGTGAACTCGCTGGGCCGTAGAAACCCATAAACGCCATGTGTATCGCAGCCTGCAGGACGGTGCTGAGGAGGAGACCGAAAGGGGACCTATCCAGGATGTCAGACATTCCCTTGAAGATCTCCCCCGTGATAGGCAGCCGCTTCGGGCTGACTGGCGGCTGGTGTTTCTGCACTCCACGTAGTAGAGCCCTCACTGCGTGGCAGGAGAACACCGAAGGCCTCGCGGGGTCTTGAAGTGACAAGTAGTGCGGCACCCCGGCCACGTACTGGCGTATCGTGCTGTGTGACAGTGCTAGGTGAGAATGACAATAAGCGCTGAGTTACACTTCCCTGGAATGAATGAGCAGTAAACATTGAACTGATGCTGTAGGGATAGCTGGACCAGTCTGCGGAGGAAGGACATGACGGGCCTGGATTTAGGCCTGCCCTTGCTGATGATCTTGGCTGTGGCTTGGTTGTCTGTCGTGAAAGCCACAGTCTGTCCAGACCAATGGTGACCCCATAGGCGAGCGGCTGCTACGATGGGGAAGAGCTCAAAGAGGGCTGACGTGGTAGTGAAGCCTGGTGTGGCTAGTGCTTGAGGAGGCCAAGGGGCGGCGAACCACAAATGGCCAAAAATGGCGGCGCATCCTGTGGATGCCGCCGCATCGGTCACCACCTGAGGTGACTGCGTGGACACGACTGGGATGAACAGGGACACACCGTTCCAATTACTAAGAAAGTGTTCCCACATGGCCAGATCTGCCCTGGCTGCCCAAGGACTACTCTTAGACCCGAAGGTCAATTTGGTCGCGAAATAATATCGCTCCCTCCACTTGATGAGGGGACGAGCGAGTTGAGACTGGGAGCGACGGAAGAATGAGGCGCTGACAGATCATACACTAGACGTTTTTATTTGAAAATATTCCCTGTACAAGCCCGATAGGGCTAACCCTCCAGATGTTTAAAGGGAGACTGACTGAACGGGCCTATCATGAAGTCCCGATCCAACTCCGTCTGCAGAAGGACGTCAATCGCTGGCTCATCTGTTGCCGCTGAGCATAGGTTCGGACATTCGTGGGTGGAGTGGGGCAGGGTGATGAGCCCGGTATGAAACCCATCGGTGAAACCCCGGATGAGGTAGCTGGCGAGTGACGGAGTGGGGTGTGAGGTCAAGTAAACACAGAGCCAAAGGGCATTGACCCGGCTTAGTCATGTTTCTTCTGTTTGACCTCACATAGGATCCTGGGGTGTGCCCTCTGGCATAGGGTGCAATCGTGCAAGAGCCGGCACTGGCTGAAATTGCAGGAGCCGTAATTGAAATTGTTGCAAATGGCGGCTCCCCCAACCATCCGCACCGGACGTCCCAACTTGTCCACCTTTTGCCCTTGCGCCGGGGCCTGCTGAGCCTGGCTCGTGCTGGTAGAGGCCGTGCTAGCTATCGGATGGACAGAGGCTATGTTGGCACACCAGACCGTGGTGTGGGACGCTGACTGACAGACAGCACATAGCGGGGAGCGAAGACCCGCGAAGTGGCGGCAGAACAACTCTGTGTCCACTACGCTCCAGTCCGTTGTCAAATGAAACTGTGAGAATCTGGCTGCGGCTTTGGCCGAGAAGGACCGATGATAGTCGTAGAACGCTGAGCCACCGTATTTGTGGCCCAGGTCTACGATCAAATGGAGGTAGAGGTCCAGTTCCTCCCGTCTGCCGGGGGAGGCTGAGCACAGCACGTCCCTAAACATGCCGAAAGCGAGCGTGAACTCGGGCACCGTGAGCTTTCTGTTGAGCCTCGGATCCTTCGCTTTCAAAACCACCGAGACGTCCCCCCAGGTGTAGGCCTTGTTCTCGGCCAAGTCATGGACCGAGATCATGAGTGAGGCCAGGTTAACGTCTCTGCCCTCTAGAATGTCCTTCCTTACGCTGGGTGGCACCAGGTGGGAAGGGTGAACGGTAGTCGTGGCAAGCTCACTACCTGCGGCCGGTGCACTGATGGCTGGGACCACTGCAGGGTCCGGAACCGTGGCAGCCGGGCTGGTCTCTAGACGAGACACCCTGTCCTGGACCTGAACGATTGAGGAAGACAGGGAAGACACGAGGGTATGTAGCTGAGCGACGGCGGCTGAAATCGATTCCAGAGACGCCTGCTGGCTGCTGGAGCCTGCTGCGGCCGGTGGTTGGAAGAGGAGCCTGAATAGCTCCGCCTTCCTGGCCGCGGACGAGAAGGGTATCCCTCTGCGTCTCAGCTCGGCGGACAGCCTGGGAATTGTCCATGCCCTAAGGGACTGGACACTGCCAGCCTCGGAGGCTGACGCCGGAGATAGCGGGGTGGTGAGGTCATCGCTGCCGACTGATGACATGGCGGCTGCCAAGACCCGTTACTTAGTAGACTGGTCACGTGTCTGCAGGCTGGGCCTATAAAGAGGTGACAAGAAATGAGTTTGGACGTGTCACCTATGATATACGTACCTGCCATGAGAAAGCAGGAGCCCCCCGTGCCCCTGCGTTTTTTTTTTTTTTTTTTTTACCTGCTGGAACCCTGATCAAGCTGGTGCAGGTGGACCTACTGAATCCGACTGACCTGCGAGAGTGTGAGAGAAAGTACCTATTTAAGAGCCTAAAACTGCTGCCGTCCAGAGCGACGGAACCCAACGTAGATGATAACAACAGGCGATAGTGACTTAAGTCGACTGCCGAGACCGCTGTGGGATCAAATGACAGATGACAACACGAATGACTGACTTGACATGTTGCCTTAACTGAACGAACTTCCCGTGACAGGGCCCGGCCCGTTCGTACCGTATGGGGGTGACTGTGAGCCGGACTCTGGAGCACGTACAGAAATGAGGCAACCGTGAAACGAAGCTAACTGCCTGGGTATTGCTGAGGCCGAACTGTGACATCCGGCTGCCACCGGGTCCGACTCCAAGCTCCCCTTTTTTTTTTTGTAGAAATGCGGCCGGCCTAGGGCACGCCGGCGCGAATTCGTACAGGCAGGTGACCAATTAACGCCGGGGTGTGGTAAGGTGACACAGAAATGATATAACATGACAAGGACAAGAATCAAAGTCTCTTTTTTTTTTCTCTGCGATTCCGCCCCTGGCGCATGTATTGAAATGAGGCCGGGCCTAGGGCACGCCGACACGAATTAGTGCGAGGTAGTGACTGCATTCATGCCGGGCGTGGTAAGGTGACAGAAATGAGATACCATGACAGGGGCAAGAATCAGGAATGTACGCAAACCAGTGATGCGATTCCGCCCTTGGCGCATGTATTGAAATGAGGCCGGGCCTAGGGCACGCCGACACGAATTAGTGCGAGGTAGTGACTGCATTCATGCCGGGCGTGGTAAGGTGACAGAAATGAGATACCATGACAGGGGCAAGAATCAGGAATGTACGCAAAACCAGTGATGCGATTCCGCCCTTGGCGCATGTATTGAAATGAGGCCGGGCCTAGGGCACGCCGACACGAATTAGTGCGGGAGAGTGACTGCATTCATGCCGGGCGTGGTAAGGTGACAGAAATGATATACCATGACAGGGGCAAGAATCAGGAATGTACGCAACCAGTGATGCGATTCCGCCCTTAG
Organism: Lithobates sylvaticus; assembly: GCA_028564925.1. Taxonomy (NCBI): domain Eukaryota; kingdom Metazoa; phylum Chordata; class Amphibia; order Anura; family Ranidae; genus Lithobates; species Lithobates sylvaticus. The sequence continues at coordinate 100,122,608 of CM053030.1, read as the reverse complement.
CGCATGTATTGAAATGAGGCCGGCCTGGGGCACGCCGACACGAATTAGTGCGGGGAAGTGACTGCATTCATGCCGGGCGTGGTAAGGTGACAGAAATGATATACCATGACAGGGGCAAGAATCAGGAATGTACGCAACCAGTGATGTGATTCCGCCCTTGGCGCATGTATCGAAATGAGGCCGGGTAGTCGTGCATCTGGATCGCCCCGATCGGAGCATGTATGGATGCGACCGGACCAGGATCGAAGCGATGGCATGAACGCCCTGTTTAACTGATGCGAAATGATTTAGCATGACCGAATGGCCCGATACGTTAGCCATGTTTGAAATGATGAAATGATTGTCATGCTAACACGTGAAATGTTTCGACACGGTCGAAGTGATTCGTACAATTAGTATGCCAACAGTGCTTCGGAATGTAAATAGCGATTTGGCACGCTCGCTGGCGCCACCGATTCGAATAATGGCAGGACATGAACGATACGCGTGAGTGCGAACGGCACCCGTGCGTGAGTCGTGTTTGAACGATTCGAAGACTGCGTAGCACGACCGCGTAAGGGAACCCTTGAGTGCCGGATGCGGCATCGGTCGGAGTGTTTTGTGGCGGGCGGCCCTGAATGTGCGTGCCGCTAGATGGCTCCCGATCGTGTACAACCAAAAACGTGCGAGTAAGTGTTTAGGTTTCGAGACAAGCAGCGCGTGGTTCGTGAGCTACGCAGACCACAGTTTAGTGACATGATAAGCAGTGCATGAGAACGTAAAACATGGGAGCCGAAGCCCTACCTGTGACAGCCGAACCAGACTCTTTGTACGAACTGCGACTCGGCGACACGAGTGCGACACGAAGGGACAACGCGACTTACGAACACGGAACGCGGGACTGCAACAAGAGGAGACGGACAGACGAAAACGGAGCTCACGAACCGGCACCAACAGCGCTTGTCTCGAACGAGTCGGTCCTAGATGTCTGACGTATCAGATATCACGCACAGGAAACCGACAAAGACCGGCGGCCTTTGGGCTGCTTAAATACCCTCCGGGCTCCTCCCATAACTTCAGGCCGGTACCCGGCCTTCCAATATATATATATATATATATATATATATATATATATATATATATATATGCCGAAGCATGGGGGCATCCTCCCGCAAAAGGTAGGAGCAAATCGCTCCTCCGCCCCTGCTGCCCCCATGCTTCAGCATATATGCCCTTTTTTTTAAACTGTGGTGGTGAAATCACCTCCGACAGCGCTGGAGTCGCGGCTTTATGTATCGTGGGAGCAAACGCTGTTGCTGTCAAGATAAATAAATCCACACTGCATCTGAATGGCATACCTGAAAACAAAAAAATGGTTAACAATAAAACACAATAAAACATTGCAGAATAGAATACAGTAAAAAAGAGCAGAGCAATAGAGAGAGAATAGAGAGAAAGAGAAAAATAAAACGACAACTATTTGTTTTTTTTTTTCCAATAACGTTTTTATTTAAGGTTATAACAAATACAGTTAACGTGCAATAGTCTTACATCAAACATAATAAAGGCTTTCTCATACACGTCATATGGTTATAATTTTTCGTGCACATGTATGCTATTTCTCTGCAAGTCAGGTTATTATGACAGTTATCTAAATTGCTATCAACCAAACCTTCCAACTGGTTTAGTGAGTGTGTTCATGGGTCTCTAGAGGACTCCTGTAGGAAGAAAGGTAAGAGGGAAAGATGGGGTGGGGAGAGGTGGGAAGAGAAAGGAAAAGGGGGGGGGGGGGTAGGTTGGTATCATCCTGTGTCGGTCTCCGGATCGTTTTGTTCCTCCCGGCGGTGCCACAGCTCCCAGGTCATGTTATGCTCGTCTAGGCGGTCCTGGATCCTCGCTGTCATCCTCTCCATTAGCTCTACATCTCTGATTCTGACATAGAGTGCTCCCTCTGGGGGAGGCGAGCATCTCTTCCAGTTCAGTGCTATTAGGCAGCGAGCTGCCGTGAGGACATGTCTGGTTAACTTTTTATATGGGGCTGGGACTTTTAGTGGTGAGAGCCCGAGCAGGAAAAATTTAGGCGTGATGGGGACCTCCTTATCAAGAAGGCGGCTTAGGAGCCGGTGGACCGAGTCCCAAAATGGGGCTATCAGCGGGCACTCCCAGTAAATATGATACAGCGTTCCCTTGGCCCCCAGGCATCGCCAACAACGGTCCGTACTGGTCGGGTGGATGGCATGTAATACATCAGGGGTCATGTACCAGAAATGTATTATCTTGTATATATTCTCTTTATAAAGTGTACAGATCGAGGTCTTGGATGCCTGGGTCCATATGACCCTCCAATGGTCCACGGGTATCTCCTCACCCAGTGCCTTTTCCCACTTAAGCATATATTTGTGTTTACCCATTGAGTCAAAGGGTCTCTCGTTTAGTATTTTGTATATGTCTGATATCAGACCTCTCTGAGCAGAACCTGCTAGAATGAGGTTTTCAAAAGGAGTGGGTGGGGAGAATTGCAGATTCGGTGCAAATGTTAGGGCGTAGTGGCGTATTTGGAGATACCCGTAGAAAGCCTGCTTCGGAAGGTCGAATTTGGACTGTAGTTCTGCGAAGGAATGCAGTTTTCGTGTGCGGGGATCCACCAAGTTCCCATAGTGGAACAGGTTTCTTGTGGTCCAGGGGGTGGACATCTGGTGGGTGAGGCTATCTGGCATTTTGGGGTTGCGAATGAGGTCAGGAGCGAGCTGTCTGAGGCCAATTTGTGTTGCTGTGTTACTTTGCGCCATATCCTCCGGAGTTGCGCCATCAGGCCCAATAAGCGTGCAGGGTCCACTTCCGCGTTCGCACTCCATAATAAACTGTTTGGGTGTATTGGGGCTAGCCATAATTTCTCTACCTCAGTCCACTTATTATATGAGTGGAGCGTGAACCATGAGGTTATTGCTCTCAGTTGTGCTGCCTGATAGTATTTGATGAGGTTGGGGAAGGCCAGGCCACCGTCCGAACGGGCTGCTTGCATTACGGAACGTGGAATTCTGTGTCTCCTGTAGTTCCAGGTGTATTGTAGTAGATCTGCTTGTAGTCGTTTTAGTTGGCCATGTGGGACAGGAATGGGTAGGGTCTGGAAGAGATATAACATTTTCGGGAGGATCGTCATCTTTATTGATGCGATTCTCCCGAATAATGAGATGTGGTGCTTCTTCCACTGTTGGAGAAGGGTTCTAATGGAGTGGAAGAGAGGGGGGAAGTTTTCCTGGTAAAGGGTAGAGTACTGCCCAGAATTCCCAGATATTTTATCGCTACGGCTTTCCAACTGTAGGGGAAGTTGGCTTTTAGGTGTGCTACCTCCTCTACTGAGGTGTTAAGTGGGAGGGCCTCCGATTTGGAGGTATTAATCTTATATCCCGATAAGGCCCCGTATCGTTCTAGTTCCGAGTGGAGAATTGGAAGTGAGGTTCTAGGTTGGGTTAGTGAGAGTATGATGTCATCCGCAAACAGGGAGACTTTAAACTCCCTGTCCCTTACCCTTATGCCTTTAATGTCTGGATTGTTTCGGATTGTGGCTGCTAGGGGTTCCACACATAGTGCAAAGAGCAGGGGCGAGAGCGGGCATCCCTGCCTGGTGCCATTCCGTACAGGTATTGGGGGTGACATGGCAAAGGGGGTCTTGACCTGGGAGGAGGGGTCTGAGTATAGGTGCTGAATAGCCCTGAGGAAGGGACCTTTGATTCCTATGTGTCGGAGCGTGGCGAACAGGAAGGGCCATCCCAGGCGATCGAACGCCTTTTCCGCATCTAAACTTAGCAGCAGGGCTTGCTTGCCCTCCCTGTTCGCCACCTCCACCAGGTCTATTATCTTCCTGGTGTTGTCCCCCGCTTGACGGAGGGGGACAAATCCCACCTGATCTTTATGTATCAGGGACGGGAGGAGCATATTCAAGCGGGTAGATAGGAGTTTAGTAAATATTTTAAGGTCTGAGTTCAGCAGGGTGATCGGTCTGTAGTTGGCACACAGGGCCGGGTCTTTCCCCGGTTTGGGGATCACCGTAATAAAGGAACTTTGCATGTCTCTGGGGATCGGGGTATCGTGTAGGAAGGCATTGAGTTTTTTGTTTTTTTATATACGGTATATATATTTTTTTTTTACTTATTTTTTTTTTGTTTTTTTTACACTTTTTTTTTTAAAAGGTAACGGTTCTAATGTAACTGTTGTAACGGTTCCAGCGGTTTGGGTCTCTCAAAATGCGATGGCCTCTTGGGAGACCCTGTGAACGTGTGCCTAGTCTGTGCAATGCTGTACCCTACGCTAATACTCAACTAGTGTATGGTAGCTTTGAAAACATTCACCAATGCAAAGACCAGGATTGTCAGGACAGCGGGGACAATATTAACGGGTGTCATGCCTATATCCGCGCTTTCTGCAGACACAACATTTTCTTTGGGGGGCTCGTTGGGTAGGGGTACTCGGGAGGACATAAGGAAAATGCAGCCGGCTTACTGCATTTGGTTGGGGAAGGTGAGGTGGAGCACCGTCTGGAAACAGAAGGGCTCTGACGATCTCTTCCTGGAATTTAAAGAAAGGATCCAGTCCGTCCTGAAGCTCTGTATAGCACATGAGCGATCAGCAAAGCCAATTGAAATAAATAATCAGACACTTTTTTGTACCAGCGTCTGGCCTTACGGGCAATTAGGTACGGCGCCAACAACTGGTCATCGAGGTCCACCCCTCCCATATTTTGGTTATATTCGTGGACACAGATGGGTTTCTCCATAACACCAGTCGCCGTAGTAATTTGGACCGTCGTGTCTGCATGAAGGGAGGTAAGAACAAAATAGCGAGCAAGTTATTACACTGCAAGCAGGCTCTCTCCCCCAGCCTAAGATGGAAATCTACAAGCCGCTGGGGAAAGCCCCGGCGATTAGATCGCACAGTGCCACATGCTCCAATCTGCTGATCAAACAAGTGACTAAACAGTGGCATGCTCGTGTAATAATTGTCCGTGCACGTGCAAGCGGTACCCCTTTCCGAATAAGGGGGACACCAAGTCCCACACAATCTTTCCAGCGCTTCCTATGTAATCAGGGCAGTTTGTCGGCTCTACGTGACTATCTTTTCCCTCGTAAACCATAAAACTACATGTATAGCATGTGGCCCTGGCACAGAGCTTATACATCTTGACCCCATATCTGGCACGCTTGCTGGGAAGGTACTGTTTGAATGACAAGCGTCCAGAAAACTTAATCAGGGACTCATCAACGCAGACAACTTGATGGGGAGTAAACAAGTCTGCAAAACGTTGGTTGAAGTGGTTTACGAGGGGCCAAATTTTGTAGAGCCGATCATATGCACGGGCATATGGTACATTGGCTCAGTGGACCAATATGAACGCAACGTACCAATTTTAACTATGCCCATGTCAAGGGAAAGGCCCAGAAAGATCTTAAATTCGGAGACCATAATTGGTCTCCAATCTCTGGCAAGGGTGGACTGGGGATTAGTGGCGATGAATTGACCAGCGTACAAATTGCTTTGGTCCACAATAGATCTATAGAGATCTTCGGTGAAAAACAGCGAATAAAAATCAAGTGACGTAAAATCAACTGTTTCCACCTGAATGCCGGGTTGGCCAGTGAATGGGGGAAGTACGGGTTCTGCAGAAGTGGTGGGTTCCCAATTAGGATTGGCAAATGCAGCAGGAAGGGCACTATGGGCACAATGGGCCTGTCTTTGTCTTCTTGGTGGCAGCAGGACACTACTTGTGCTTGCCACCTCGCCAGCTTGAACTGCACTCGCTATGTCACCAAGTGTTACTGCAGTGCTGGATGTACTAGGCCGCTGGTGCTTGCCAGTTCACCAGAAGGAATAGCGGTGCTAGTACTTCTCTGCTCCATATGAGAGTCCTGCGGTTCTTGCACCCCAACAACAGAAGAAGAAGTTCTGGTCGGGTACGCCTTACCTTGACAGGGACCACAACTCTGTCGTCAGAGCTATCTGTCATGGAGCCGCTGTTGTCTACAGGATCGTATTCTGAGCCTGAATCTGACAGATGAGTGACTTCCTCTTCACTATCTGTCATGCTCAGAAATGTGTAGGCCTCTTCACTATTGTACCTTCGATTTGCCATTTTGGTCTCTAAATTTAGTGGTAAAAAAGCTCCTAGGCTGTTAGCGACTGTATCAAAACGCTACCAAAAAAACTGTTAGCGATCGCAGGGATCAGGCCTGACTCTGCGAATGCTGCAGTTATGCGTTTTTAGTGTTTTGTAAGTGACAGTGATCGATCGATACTGCAGTTGGGTGGGCTGGACTGGGCTGGGCAGAGGGGCTAAACGCTGGTGCTAGCAGGTATCTGGGCTGATCCCGCTAACACTGCGTTTTTCGGAACCCTAAACTGCTGAGGACGCTAGTATAGATCTGATCAGATCAGATATCGATCCGTTCAGATACTATACCACTAAGGGAGGTGTATGCTGCGTGCGTGGATGTTAGCGGTACTGGCACTAACCTGACACTGCCTGGGGCGACACAGACCCTATCTGACCCTAAAACCTTACTTATATCACCCGCCCGGCGATCAGGGGGTTAAACCTTTATTAGGCAATAAACGGCGGGTGCCCTGAAACCATAAAAAACAAACTAACTAACCAGCGTCACCCGTAACAGTTATACAGTGATCACTGGTGAAAGGGTTAACTAGGGGGCAATAAGGGGGTTAAAACCTTTATTAGGTAGTATATGGGGGTCCCTGACACTATAAAAAGCTGCAGCGAACCTAAATACTTACCTCCCTAATGAGCGTCACCTGTGACACTAATACAGCGATCAGAAAAATGATCGCTTAGTGACACTGGTGATGGGGGTTATCATGGGGTTAAACCTTTATTGGGGGGGTTAGGGGGTACCCTAGACCTAAAGGGGGCTAATCCTAACTGCCAGTCACAATGCAGTAAACAGTAAAAAAAAAAAAAAAAAAACTGTGACTGGGGGTGCAGGGGGGTGATCGGGGGGTGAAAAGTGTGCCTGCTTGTTCTACTGTTAGTGTTGTGTTGGTGCAAATTTACTTGATGTCTTCTCTCCTCAGCGCCGGAACGTAATGACCAACACAAGGACATCACTTCCTCTGCCGCTGTTTATATTACGGTAGCAGAGGAAGATTTTCATTCGCCAGGAGCGATCGGGCACCCCGCCCATGGGCAGGTAGGGACGTACAGGTACGCCCATATGCCTGCCTGTGCCATTCTGCCAACGTACATCGTCGTGCGGCGGTCGGCAAGTGGTTAATATGTTTGGAAGTTATAGAGTCTACAATTGGTGTATATATATATATATATTTATGGTCTAGAGCCCTACGGACGACATGAGTAACGATGACACATAGGAACAACACAAAACTCACCAACATGAAATAGACCTGAAAGTGTGCCTTGGTCAACCGTATGGTACACCAAAATAAGGGGGCATACCCTAGATAAGGAATGATAAGAAGTAGTTATGGAATAATGCGAAATGAGTATTCAGTCTGGGGTAAGAATACTTGGAAGAGGCTTTTTAGAAGGGGAGGGTGGGTGGGTATCTCGCACAGGAAACCGAAAAAGACCGGCGGCCTTTGGGCTGCTTAAATACCCTCCGGGCTCCTCCCATAACTTCAGGCCGGTACCCGGCCTTCCAATTTATGGTCTAGAGCCCTACGGACGACATGAGTAACGATGACACATAGGAACAACACAAAACTCACCAACATGAAATAGACCTGAAAGTGTGCCTTGGTCTACCGTATGGTACACCAAAATAAGGGGGCAAAAACCTTCAGGTAGGGGATAATTATTTATTAAAGGTAAATGTCACTGAGTAAGTCGGGCAAAGGCCTGAGCCACCTCCAACTGTGGGTTAGATATGTAGCGAGAGAAGCAGGCCGACTTCCACCGACCTAGTTCCTTGATCACATGGTCCGGAACCCCCTATCTTGAGGCCGTCGTGGCCGCCCGATCCGGAACGAATGCCCGGAGTACTGGCTGGGGCCCAATTGAAGATTGCCGAGAAGGACCCGGACATGTTCCACGAACTGCGACGAGTTGAGGGGTTTTACTGGAAGGGTAAAAGCGGACTGGACCCTGGGCGGTCGGATAGCAGTGCCGTCAAGCGGTTTAACACGGCAACTGGGCACCAGTTGTTGTGGGTCCTGTACAGGTGAATATCTACTCCGGAACCTCGCTGCTGAGTTTTAGACGTCGCCAAGTGAAGAACGTAGTGATCCTGGTGGCGGCAGAGATTACTTCTACGCAAGACTGGACCAGCTGGGTGGCTGCGAGTGGACTCGCTGGGCCGTAGAAACCCGTAAAACGCCATGTGTATCGCAGCCTGCAGGACGGTGCTGAGGAGGAGACCGAAAGGGGACCTATCCAGGATGTCAGACATCCCCTTAAAGATCTCCCCAGTGGTAGGCAGCCGCTTCGGGCTGACTGGCGGCTGATGTTTCTGAACTCCACGCAGAAGAGCCCTTACTGCGTGGCAGGAGAACACCGAAGGCCTCGCGGGGTCTTGAAGTGACAAGTAGTGCTGCACCCCGGCCACGTATAGGCGTATCGTGCTGTGTGACAGTGCTAGGTGAGAATGGCAATAAGCGATAAACGCCAGAACCTGCTTGACGCTGGAAGATTCACGAGGGCGATGGGCAGGAACTTATTAAACGCCCTCCAGGCCGTACGGTAGGCCCGACGGGTGCTGCGGGCGAGCAAAGCGTTGATGATGTTTAGTAGCTGAGTGTAAATGTGGGGCTAGTCCAAGGTCAGTTGATGATCTCGGCTGTGGCTTGATTGCCTGTCGTAAAAGCCACAGTCTGTCCAGACCAATGGTGACCCTATAGGTGAGCGGCTGCTACGATGGGAACAGCTCAAAGAGGGCTGACGTGGTAGTGAAGCCCGGTGTGGCTAGTGCCTGAGTAGGCCAAGGGGCGGCGAACCACAAATGGCCAAAAATGGCGGCGCATCCTGTGGATGCCGCCGCATCGGTCACCACCTGGGGTGACAGCGTGGACACTACTGGGATGAACAGGGACACACCGTTCCAATTACTAAGAAAGTGTTCCCACGTGGCCAGATCTGCCCTGGCTGCTGAATCCAGATACTAAAGGGAGACTGACTGAACGGGCCTATCATAAAGTCCCGATCCAACTCCGTCTGAAGAAGGACGTCAATAGCTGGCTCATCTGTTGCTGCTGAGCGCAGGTTCGGACATTCGTGGGTGGAGTGGGGCAGGGTGATGAGCCCGGTATGAAACCCATCGGTGAAACCTCGGACGAGGTAGCTGGCGAGTGACGGAGTGGGGTGTGAGGTCAAGTAAACATCGAGCCAAAGGATATTGACCCGGCTTAGTCGCGGTTTCTTCTGCTTGACCTCACACAGGACCCTGGGGTGCGCCCTCTGGCATAGGGTGCAAACGTGCAAGAGCCGGCACTGGCTGAAATCGCAGGAGCCGTAGTTGAAGTTGTTGCAAATGGCGGCTCCCCCAACCATCCGCACCGGACGTCCCAACTAGTCCACCTTCTGCCCTTGCGCCGGGGCCTGCTGAGCCTGGCTCGTGCTGGTAGAGGCCCTGCTAGCTATCGGGTGGACAGAGGCTATGTTGGCACACCAGACCGTGGTGTGGGACGCTGACTGACAGACAGCACATAGCGGGGAGCGAAACCCCCGCAAAGTGGCGGCAGAACAACTCGGTGTCCACTACGCTCCAGTCCGTTGTCAAATGGAACTGTAAGAATCTGGCCTCGGCTTTGGCCGAGAAGGACCGATGATAATCGTAGAACGCTGAGCCACCGTATTTGTGGCCCAGGTCTACGATCAAATGGAGGTAGAGGTCCAGTTCCTCCCGCCTGCCGGGGGAGGCTGAGCACAGCACGTCCCTGAACATGCCGAAAGCGAGCGTGAACTCGGGCACCGTGAGCTTTCTGTTGAGCCTCGGATCCTTTGCTTTCAAAACCACCGAGACGTCCCCCCAGGTGTAGGCCTTGTTCTCAGCCAAGTCATGAACCGAGATCATGAGTGAGGCCAGGTTAACGTCTCTGCCCTCTAAAATGTCCTTCCTTACGCTGGGTGGCACCAGGTGGGAAGGGTGAACGGTAGTCGTGGCAAGCTCACTACCTGTGGCCGGTGCACTGATGGCTGGGACCACCGCAGGGTCCGGAACCGTGGCAGCCGGACTGGCCTCTAGACGTGACACCCTGTCCTGGACCTCAATGATCGAGGAAGACAAGGAAGACACGAGGGTGTGTAGCTGAGCGACGGCGGCTGAAATAGATTCCAGAGACGCCTGCTGGCTGCTGGAGCCTGCTGCGGCCGGTGGTGGGAAGAGGAGCCTGAATAGCTCCGCCTTCCTGGCCGCGGACGAAAAGGGTATCCCTCTGCGCCTCAGCTCGGCGGACAGCCTGGGAATTGTCCATGCCCTAAGAGACTGGACACTGCCAGCCTCGGAGGCTAACGCCGGAGATAGCGGGGTGGTGAGGTCATCGCTGCCGACTGATGACATGGCGGCTGCCAAGACCCGTTACTTAGTTGACTGGTCACGTGTCTGCAGGCTGGGCCTATAAAGAGGTGACAAGAAATGAGTTTGGACGTGTCACCTACGGTATACGTACCTGCCATGAGAACCCAGGAGCCCCCCCCCCCCCCCCCACGCCCCTGCGTTTTTTTTGTTTTTTTTTTACCTGCTGGAACTCTGATCAAGCTGGTGCAGGTGGACCTACTGAATCCGACTGACCTGAGAGAGTGTGAGAGAAAGTACCTATTTAAGAGCCTAAACTGCTGCCGTCCAGAGCGACGGAACCCAACGTAGATGATAACAACAGGCGATAGTGACTTAAGTCGACTGCCAAGACAGCTGTGGAATCAAATGACAGATAACAACACGAATGACTGACACGACATGTTGCCTTAACTGAAATGAACTTCCCGTGACAGGGCCCGGCCCGGTTGTACCGTATGGGGGTGACTGTGAGCCGGACTCTGGAGCACGTACAGAAATGAGGCAACCGTGAAATGAGGCCAACTGCCTGGGTACGCTGGGGCCGAACTGTGACATCCAGCTGCCACCGGGTCCGACTCCAAGTGCTGTAGTATGCATTTGGAACGTAAGCACTCGTGTGCCAGCGACCTCGATCGTCATGCCACTGTCTAGTGACTGAACCCCTTTCTCTCTTTTCTTTTTTTTTTTTTTTTTCGTAGAAATGCGGCCGGCCTAGGGCACGCCGGCGCGAATTCGTACAGGGAGGGACCAATTAACGCCGGGGCGTGGTAAGATGACATAGAAATGATATACCATGACAAGGACAAGAATCAAAGTCTCTCTTTTTTTTTTTTTTTTTTTGCGATTCCGTCCCTGGCGCATGTATTGAAATGAGGCCGGCCTAGGGCACGCCGACACGAATTAGTGCGGGGAAGTGACTGCATTCATGCCGGGCGTGGTAAGGTGACAGAAATGACATACCATGACAGGGGCAAGAATCAAGAATGTACGCAACCTGTGATGCGATTCCGCCCTTGGCGCATGTATCGAAATGAGGCCGGGTAGTCGTGCGTCTGGATCGCCCCGATCGGAGCATCTATGGATGCGACCGGACCTACCCAGAGGTATGGTGACCGAAATGAAACCATGACAAAGACTAGATTACAGCAAACCGAGCAGTTTGTAACCGAATCTAATCTCTGGAGCATGTATCGAAATGAGGCCGAGCGGCTAGGCGAATCAGTGCGAATCGATGCATGCCGGATGCGACCGGATTCAGACCAATACGTGGCCAATGACCGATATCATGCCAAAGACTGGACTCGAGCCCGCATCCGTACGAGCGGTGGGCCAATCTCTGAACATGTATGGTAATGCGGCCGTAACCTGGGTACCCCGAGACAAATCCGTGCCTAAGTGCGACATGACTTGAATCTGAGTGCGGCCAGGACCGAAATGATGGCATGAACGCCCTGTTTAACTGATGCGAAATGACTTAGCATGACCGAATGGCCTGATACGTTAGCCATGTTTGAAATGACGAAATGATTGCCATGCTAATACGTGAAATGTTTCGACACGGTCGAAGTGATTCGTACAATTAACATGCCAACAGCGATTCGGAATGCAAATAGCGATTCGGCACGCTTGCTGGCATAACCGATTTGAATAATATGACAGGACATGAACGATGCGTGTGAGTGCGAACGGCACCCGTGCGTGAGCCATGTTTGAACGATTCAAAGACTGCGTAATACGACCGCGTAAGGGGAACCCTTGAGTGCCGGATGCGGCATCGGTCGGAGTGTCATGGCGGGCGGCCCTGAATGTGCGTGCCGCTAGGTGGCTCCCGATCGTGTACAACCAAAAACGTGCGAGTAAGTGTTTAGGTTTCGAGACAAGCGGTGCGTGGTTCGTGAGCTACGCAAACCACAGTTTAGTGACATGATAAGCAGTGCATGAGAACGTAAAACATGGGAGCCGAAGCCCTACCTGCGACAGCCGAACCAGACTCTTTGTACGGAACTGCGACTCTGCGACACGAGTGCGACACGAAGGGACAACACGACTTACGAACACGGAACGCGGGACTGCAACAAAAGGAGACGGACAGACGAAAACGGAGCTCATGAACCGGCACCAACAGCGCTTGTCTCGAACGAGTCGGTCCTAGATGTCTGACGTATCAGATATCTCGCACAGGAAACCGACAAAGACCGGCGGCCTTTGGGCTGCTTAAATACCCTCCGGGCTCCTCCCATAACTTCAGGCCGGTACCCGGCCTTCCAATATATATATATATATATATATATATATAGTGCAATCCTGAACCCTGCTCTCTGTATGTGTTGCACTCCTGAACTCTGCACTCTGCATGTAGTACATTCCTGAACTCTGCACTCTGTATGTAGTACATTCCTGAACTCTGCACTCTGTATGTAGTACATTCCTGAACTCTGCACTCTGTATGTAGTACATTCCTGAACTCTGCACTCTGTATGTAGTACATTCCTGAACTCTGCACTCTGTACTTAGTGCACTCCTGAACTCTGCACTCTGTATTTAGTACATTCCCGAAGTCTGCACTCTGTATGTAGTACATTCCTGAACTCTCCACTCTGTATGTAGTACATTCCTGAACTCTGCACTCTGTACTTAGTTCACTCCTAAAACATTTACTTTGTACGTAACACACCCTGCACTCCATACACAGTGCACGCCTGAACTCTGCATTCTGTATATAGCACACACTTGAACTCTGTGGATAATGCACTTTTTAAGACTCTGTCACTGTAAGTGCAGTTTTGTCACACCCACCAGTGTGCTTTCCCCCTGTGGGGGGGGGGGGTTGCATTGGGGGCGTGGTTGACTTCTCTGAAAAAAAGCCCCGGCATATATAGATATATAGATTTTTTTTTTTTAATTAATGGGTTTGTAATGCTTACCCTTGCAGTCTAAAATAACCTTGTAACTGTGTTCTGGTTAGAATTAGGGAGATCTAACATGTTTTAAAATGATGGTGTGATGTTATACATAGTAAAACCATTTCGTTCTCCTCATTACTCACAAATGATATAAGTAATGTACCATTAAACATGCTAAGAACTAAATAGTCTCATCATATGGTTCTTTATGTCTCTATTTCCATTATCATGTCTTATTATTATGTGTGATCGATTACACACTATTGTTTGACATTGTTGTATATGTTGATAAACCTTAATCTATTTTAATAAATGAAGGGTTACATTATGTCAGTGAGATGTCTGTTACAATTTCTGTTTTCTTTTCATCGCTGCAACATGACTTCTAACCACTAAACATATCCCTCAGACATGCTGGTCCTTCGTAGTGTCACCATTTAATGTAGAGAACATCTATTTATGCAGGAGACATGCTGCAGGGCAATGCAATGGAACATTCTGTCTTGCATCCTCCTGCAATGTATCATACATCATGTTCCTATAGACTAAGCAAAGCATATTTCCCATAACTTGTCACTGACTTCCATGCTGACTGGAGATATAAGTACTGCATTAACGGTAAGCAATAGATTTCAGTAATTGAGAAGTTGACACAGAAATCTTTGCTGTGCATAAAAGGTCATTTCTGGAAAGCTGGAGGAGAATCCCCTCTGGTAATCTTATTCATATGTCATATCTATACACACCAAACCACAGAGTATGGATTCGGAATTTCAAGTGACATGTGGCATGTGGCATAGTCATACATTTCTAAGCCATGAGTCATATTATCAACCATATTCATTGCTGTTATTAGAGGTTCCTGCCTCATATCTGGTACACCTTTCTGCCAAGTGTAAAATCAACCAGGTACAAGTGTTCCTAATGCCGCGTACACACGTTCGGACTTTGTCCGCCGGACCTAGTCCGGCGGGACTTCCCCACACACGCCCGGACTTCCGAGCGTGTGACTTGCCCACACATGCCCGGACTTCTCCGGCGGACAATCCGCTGGAAAAGGTCAGCGGGAATGAACGGACTTTCCAATGAGCAGCAAGTCCGTTCATTTCAAAAGTCCGGCGGACTAGCCTACTAACGGCGGGATTGTCCGCCGGACTGCCAAGTCCAGCGGACAATTTTAAAACAAAACTTAAAACCTAGTGCGCCGGACTTTTGGCGCCAAAAAGTCCGCCGGCGCCCACACACGAGGGGATTGTCCGGTGGACTTGAGTCCAGCGGACAATCCCGCGGGATAGTCCCTTCGTGTGTACGCGGCATAAGGATGATCTCTATGCTATAACACAAATGACTGGTCTATCAGGAGTCACTATCTATTTTGTGTACATATGATTTCTGAAATCTATAACTATAAGAGGGTACTCAGTGGATGCTTTTCAAATGCAATATCTCCTTTGCTAATATTCCTAATCACTTTAAACCCTGATTCACACTGATGCTACTTTGAAATCGCGATACTTCACTTGAAGTAGCACGATTTCAAAGTAGCAAGGTCAGCGCGTTTTCAGGTGCTACTTGATAGACATCTGTGTGGATTTATGTGTGGCTTTTACGAACCTGAAATCGGCAAAAGTAGTGCAGGAACTACTTTTGCAAATCCGTGTGGCGCCGCAAAATCGGTGTCGCACCAATTAGACCAGTGTCATTGCCTCAAATAGGCTGCGACTTGTCATGCAATTTGATCTCTCAAATCGCATGACAAATCGCTCCAATGTGAACCTAGGCTAAAGAGTAACTCAACTTCTGTTGAGAAAAAAACATTTCCCCCTGGGTGATCTATGTATATTGCAAGGATTTTAACAAACTTTATTGCAGATTCCTACCCTTTGTTATTATGAAGAAATCCCAGTTTTTTTCATCTGTGTCCATGTGGGAAACTGTATCTAATGGGAGTGGTTTTCATAATTATCATTCAGCTACAGCACCTGCAGGGCTCTAATGAGGGAAGCTTCTGGGTCTGCATCCCTTTAGATGTGATTTCCTATTGGGAGTATCTCACCAAAAATTAAATTTTTGTTGCAGGGTGCCTGAAATCTGATTTGTATCTTAGTGTAGACTTCTGGAAAACTAGGTGAGCCAAGCACACAAGCAGGAAATTATGTTTCTGGGGGCGTTTTGTACACCATCTGTGTTCAGAATGCCTCCAAGTAGCCATATTGCATTTTACAGAAAATTACAAAGCTGCAGATTGAAAAGGAAAGGTCATTTTTAATAAAATTCAATTACAATATGAGCAATTGTATACGTTATATTATTTTTTGCTATTATTTTTCCATG
>CM053030.1:100086250-100096760 GCA_028564925.1 Lithobates sylvaticus | reverse complement strand
CCCACTTCCCTGCACACTCTCATCCTGTAAACAGTCTGAGCTCATAAATTACATACCTCTGGCAGCATTCTATGATTGTGTGTGGTACTATTAGCGACACCCAATAACCAAACAATATTTTTGAGCTAGGAATGATAGACAACAGATGATCCAGAACTTAGGCTGCACACCTTCAGCACACAATACTGGCTACCATCTCCCTACTAACGATCATTAGAAATATGTTTGAAGCTGAATAAAAATTCATGTGGCATCTGTTATCTCGGTTCTTTTGAACAATCAGATATATAGGTGGCAATCTTTGATGTACCAACTAAGTAGGCTTTAATACTTGCAGCAAACATTTGACACATCCTTGCGTCATCTGCTGAAGTTAAAACAAGAGTTCGCAAGCCCACTGTGTGGCAATCTACCACCAGCCCTTAGCATCTAGACCTTACGTCTTCAGACACCCTTACTCATCCAGCATCTAGCCTAACGCTAACTAGACCCATCACACTGTTGCTGACCCACAATGACAGATATTACCCTAGACAGACAACCAACATTAAAATAGTCCTACGACAGCTGAAGATGAGCTCACTAACAACCATATGACACGATGTCACAAGCATTATTGCGTGTAAGTCATCATATTACAGTATCTCTATCACAACCAAAACAGTACCCAGACATATGTGGATGGGACTTTAAGGTATATCCTACCATACAGTAATTACATATATACCTGCTAAAAATATAGTTTTATATTAAAATGAAAAAAAAAAAACAAGGATTGGTACTCCCAGGATTTGACAGCATCTGAATGATTAGCGACCGTCAATGTGCCAGTGATCTGCTTGTTTGTGTGATCATCTGGGGTTTTCTCTACAATTCTCTAATTTCCCCTGAGGAAGAAAGCAATTTTGAACCATGCTGGATTAAGGAGAATTGTATCCAATATTTTGATCACATATCTTTTTCCTGCAGCCCTTTGCATTGTTTTTTTTGTCTTTTTAACATTTGTTCTAAATAAACTACAGGTACTGTATATGTGTAAATATGTGTAATGTTAATATAACAAAAAACCTCAGACAAAAAGTGTCAGACTGCTGCAAACTACTAATCCTGAATACTGGATTTAAAAAATACTTAATAGACTCCAATCCCAGAGGATAACTTTTACGGAGAAACGCGCCGGGGAGAGCCAGAGCTGTGATGTCATCAGCGGTGTCCAATGGTCCTGTGGCCGTGCTGTTTGTTTAGTATAGCTTCTGTATATTTCGTCTATATGGAAGTGAAATTATCAATCAATAAAATTGTTTTTTTTAAAGTACTGCACGATGAGGCTTTTCATGTTTAAATATATATCTATACTGGAGAGAGCTGACTCAAGTAGAGGCGTGCATTCCAGAGGGGACATCACTGCTGTATCCTACCGATGTAGGAAGGTCTGATGGTGAGAGTGTTGGCCTTCTGTGTGGACATAAATTGCTAGTGCTCTTTGAATATTTGAATATGGACTTTATTTACATCTAATATGAATTTTCCATTTTTTTTTTGTATTTTGTTGTTTAAGGGAATATTTTTATTTATTTGGTTTTGATTATGTGTATCAATTTGCATATTTTATAATAAGAATATGATGTTGAATTTTTGATCATGCACTTTTATGAATTATTTGTATAGACTGAAATTTTTGTTTTTCCTTTGATATTGATTTATTAGTTTGTTTGATATTTAAAGAAACAGCACCTTTTTTTTTTTTATTAAGAGTAAATATGTGGAATGCCTAAAAAGTCCTATCCAGCGATGTCTTGTTAAAATTTACTTAGAGATGTTGGCATTCATGTGATGGGTGGAAACACTTGGAATATATGTTTGATCTTTACAGTTCCTAAGCACCAGAACAGGCCTCAAACTTTGCAGCGGAAATTAAGCTGTGAAAACATTATGCTGCATCTTTACAGTGGCAGAACTGACTGAGCTGCAAGAAGATAGCGGAGGCCCTGCAGAACAAACGAAGAGCGGGACCAGACCCCCCGAAGTCAGAAGAAGACCCCTGAAGTCGGAAGAAGACCCCCGGAGGTGTCTAATAAAGTACTTTAAAAACCCTGTGTTGTGTTTTTTTTAACACTTTTTTCCCTTAGGTAAATGGGTAGGGGTACCATGTACCCCATACACATTCACATAGGGTGGGGGGCTGAGATCTGGGTGCCCCCTTATTAAAGGGTGCTCCCGGATTCCGATAAGCCCCCTGCCCGCAGACCCCAACAACCAACGGCCAGGGTTGTCGGGAAGAGGCCCTTGTCGCCAGCAACAAGGGGACAAGGTGCTTTGGGGTGGGGGGGGACCGCAGGCCCCCCTTCCCCAAAGCTCCCCCCCATGATGAGGGCACGCAGCCTGGTATGGCTCAGGAGGGGGGAGGGCGCTCGCTCGTCCCCACCCCCTTTCCTGATCGGTTGGGCTGCGTGCTCGGATAAGGGTCTGATATGGATTTTGGGGGGGACCCCCATGCCATTTTTTCGGCTTAGGGCTTCCCCTTTAAATCCATACCAGGTGACGGGGCTAGCAAGGTGCCAATCTCGCCGATGGAGGCGGCGACATTGAATTCCTTCGCTAGTCCTGTCTACCTGGAGTCACGTTCAAAATTAACAGACTTTACTCCATGTGTGGGCAAGTCCGTTCATTTCAAAAGTCCGGCGGACTAGCACACAGACGGCCGGATTGTCCGGCCGGATTTGTTACTGCAGAATAGCAACTCTGAAACATGCCTTGGGCAGTTTTAAATAAAGCTTTTCATTACTATGTTTTCATTCCAACACTCAAATGATCATTCTACGCAACGTCTTACCATCACAATTTATTGCTCAACTATTGTAAGTTCACAACAGCATGGTCCCAATAGAGATGAACATACCTGGGTATGGTTCAATGTGGGTATGGTTTAAGCTTGGTTGCCAAATCTGAACCCTGCTGAAGTCAATGGGAGCAGAATGTTAAAAACAACAATGTCCAATTTATAGGCTAATGGGCAATTGATCGTCAACAAGTGACATGGAGGGCTTGGTACTGTCATGGGGAGCTTGTACCAAAGCAAAAAAAAATTTTAATTAAGTTTGACGGGGAGCGTCTATTTCAATAATGCTTTAACCGCTTCCTGACCGCCTAACGCCGATATACGTCGGCAAAATGGCACGGGCAGGCAGAATCACGTACCTGTACGTGATCGTGCATGTGCCTGCCTGTGGGTCGCGCGCGCGCGCCGCTAGCGGCGGGCTCGCGACCCGGTCGGGAGCTCCGTGACCCCGGCCGCGGGACCAGCGGACCCGATCGCCGCTGGTGTCCCGCGATCGGGTTACAGAGCTGAAGAACGTGTTTTTGCCCTAAATGGGAAGAGAAGAATACACCCACAGTATGGACAGGGTGTATCACACAGTAACATATTCAGTGCTGGTGCACTGAGCTTGCAGATAAAAGTTATATTTTCTCTGGCACTGGGCTCATGGCAGTGTAAAAAGACTGTGCACTGCAACCCAACCAGGTAAATATATGTAGATCGCTGAGTTATTAGAATAGATTTCTGAATCTGGACTCCTAGATAATTCTCTCTCCCTCGAAGCAGCAACAGGAACCTTGCCCTACACTGTCTATCTTTTCTCTCCTGTGCAGTGTAAAAAGCTTGTGCACTGCACCCACACAACTAAATCAATGTAGATCGCTGACTAATTAGAATAGATTTCAGAATCTGGACTCCTATCATGTAATTCTCTCCCTCACAGCAGCAGCAGCCAGGAACCTTTCCCTACACTGTCTAAAGCAGAGTGATGTACTGTGCTGTGTGCCTCTAGCTTATATAGAGGCTGGGTCACATGCTGCACTGGCCAATCACAGCCATGCCATTAGTAGGCATGGCTGTGATGGCTTCTAAGGGCTCACCAGTTAAACAAATGTTGATTGCCTGCCCTGCAGCTTTTTAAAATGCGCCATTACATTGCCGAACACCAGACCCCGAACCCGAACATACAGTCAATTGTTCGGGTTCAGGTCCGGGACCCAAAAAAAACAAAAGTCTGGTACGAACCCAAACTTTACAGTTCGGCTTCGCTCAACCCTAGTGACAATGATAGGCTAATCTGCCCAGGTTCAGTGAACCTGGTTTGAAATTCAATGACCCCAACCTAAACCTATTGAAACTTATGAGGAATAAATCCTATTGTCAAGTTTTTGCCACTTATTGGCCTAACTATTGAACTATAGTCAAAAAAGGATGTGGGGATTTTGGCACGGCCATGGGGACATTTTACAAAGCAAAACGTTTTATAAAAAATTCTGTAAGGTCCAGAGAGGGTCCTTTTAGGGTCACATGAAAAAACACCAATCCTTTAAACTACATGGATGCCTGTAAGCTGTATTTGGTGTTAAGAACATAAAGCTACAACCCTCAGCCTGTTACAAAGTGGCTAGTAGCACAGCAGTTTAACCACTTCAGCCCCGGAAGATTTTACCCCCTTCCTGACCAGAAAACTTTTTGCGATTCAGCACTGCATCTCTTTAACTGACAATTGCGCGGCCATGCGACGTTGCACCCAAACAAAATTGACGTCCTTTTTTCACACAAATAGTGCTTTCTTTTGGTGGTATTTGATCACCTCTGCGTTTTTTTGCGCTATAAACAAAAGCGACAATTTTGAAAAATTTTGACTTTTTGCTATAATAAAACATTTTTTTCCTCAGTTTCCTCAGGCCTATACGTATTCTTCTACATATTTTTGGTAAAAAAAAATCGCAATAAGCATATATTGATTGATTTGCACAAAAGTTATAGCGTCTACAAAATAGGGTATCGTTTTATGCCATTTTTTTTTATTTGTAATGGCGGAGATCTGTGATTTTTATCAGGACTGCAACATTATGGCGGACAAATTGGACACTTTTGACACTATTTTGGGACTATTGTCATTTATACAACGATCAGTGCTATAAAAATGAAGTGATTACTGTGTAAATGACACTGGCAGTGAAGGGGTTAACCACTAGGGGCGATGAAGGGGTTAAGTGTGTCCTAGGGAGTGATTTTAACTGTGGGGGGATGGGCTACAAGTCACATGACAGCGATCACTGCTCCCGATAACAGGGAGCAGTGATCTCTGTCATGTCACAAGGCAGAACGGGGAAATGACTTGTTTACACATGCACTTTCCCGTTCTGCAGCTCCGTGACAAGATCGCCGGGAGTTGGCCGGCCCCACGGGCACGATCACACTGTACACGGTGAGCGCGTGCGCCTGCTATCTCCGCCTCTTAAAGGGGATGTACAGGTACGCCCACCGCTGCCATTGTGCTGACTTCTAGCGGCGTGCAGCTGTCAGCAAGTTGTTAATAGCAGTTGGTAAGGTTACTTTTCCCACTGTACCACACTGTATTGTTGTAATAAAAAGTTAAAGCAGAGTGCATAACTAGCTTCAAAACCACAAACCCACTTCCCTGCACCAGCTCTCATCCCTGTATACAGTTGTGCTCATAAATTTACATACCCTGGCAGAATTTATGATTTGTGTGTGGTGTATTATTAGGAGACAATAACCAAAAATATTTTTGAGTAGGAAGATAGAACCAGAGAGCCAGAACAGGCTGCAAACCTTCAGACACAATACTGGATTTACCCTAAAGACATTAGAAATTTTGAAGCTGAAGAAACATTATTTGGCATCTTTATGGTTCTGGAACATCAGAATAGGTTGCAAACTTTGAGACACAAAGTAGGCTTTATCTTGCAGCAAACATTTGAATCTTTGGATCTGAAATTAAACTGTGGAAGCACTGTGTGGCATCTTACCAGAGCCTTAGCATCTAGACCTTAGTCTAGAGTCTTAGTCTTAGCATCTAGCCTTAGCAATAGACCATACACTTTGTGACACAATGCAGGATTTACCCTGCTGCAAACATTAGAAATGTTGCAGCTGAAGTTGAGCTGCTAAAACATTGTGTGTCAACATTGTGTGTCATCTTACAGTACCTATTCACGAAAGACATATGTGGATGGGACTTTTAGGTATTCCTCATACAGTATTTACATATATACCTGTAAAAATATAGTTTATTTAAAATGAAAAAAAAAAAACAAGGATTGGTACTCCCAGGTTGACAGCATCTGAATGATTCCTCGATGGCAGTGTTAAGCAGCTCTGGCTTTTATAGTTTTCTTACCCCTTGTGCTTTTGCTGTTTGTATGACACTGATGGAAGAGCTTTTGAAGCAGTTACTATTATGCAAGAGGTTTTGTTGAAGGAGAGGCTCACCCGAGGAGGATTGTTTAGTGACCGTCAATGCGCCAGTGATCTGCTTGTTTGTGTGATCATCTGGGGTTTTCTCTACAATTCTCTAATTTCCCCTGAGGAAGAAAGCTATTTTGAACCATGCTGGATTAAGGAGAATTGTATCCAATATTTTGATCACATATCTTTTTCCTGCAGCCCTTTGCATTGTTTTTATTGTCTTTTTAACATTTGTTCTAAATAAACTACAGGTACTGTATATGTGTAAATATGTGTAATGTTAATATAACAAAAAACCTCAGACAAAAAGTGTCAGACTGCTGCAAACTACTAATCCTGAATACTGGATTTAAAAAATACTTAATAGACTCCAATCCCAGAGGATATCTTTTACGGAGAAAGGCGCCGGGGAGAGCCAGAGCTGTGATGTCATCAGCGGTGTCCAATGGTCCTGTGGCCGTGCTGTTTGTTTAGTATAGCTTCTGTATATTTCATCTATATGGAAGTGAAATTATCAATCAATAAAATAGTTTTTTTAAAAGTACTGCACTATGAGGCTTTTCATGTTTAAATATATATCTATACTGGAGAGAGCTGACTCAAGTAGAGGCTAAGGTGTGCATTCCAGAGGGGACATCACTGCTGTATCCTACTGATGTAGGAAGGTCTGATGGTGAGAGTGTTGGCCTTCTGTGTGGACATAAATTGCTAGTGCTCTTTGAATATTTGAATATGGACTTTATTTACATCTAATATGAATTTTCCATTTTTTTTTTGTATTTTGTTGTTTAAGGGAATATTTTTATTTATTTGGTTTTGATTATGTGTATCAATTTGCATATTTTATAATAAGAATATGATGTTGAATTTTTGATCATGCACCTTTATGAATTATTTGTATAGACTGACATTTTTGTTTTTCCTTTGATATTGATTTATTAGTTTGTTTGATATTTAAAGAAACAGCTCCTTTTTTTTTATTAAGAGTAAATATGTGGAATGCCTAAAAAGTCCTATCCAGCGATGTCTTGTTAAAATTTACTTAGAGATGTTGGCATTCATGTGATGGGTGGAAACACTTGGAATATATGTTTGATCTTTACAGTTCCTAAGCACCAGAACAGGCCTCAAACTTTGCAGCGGAAATTAAGCTGTGAAAACATTATGCTGCATCTTTACAGTGCCAGAACTGACTGAGCTGCAAGAAGATAGCGGAGGCCCTGCAGAACAAACGAAGAGCAGGGACCAGACCCCCCGAAGTCAGAAGAAGACCCCTGAAGTCGGAAGAAGACCCCCGGAGGTGTCTAATAAAGTACTTTAAAAACCCTGTGTTGTGTTTTTTTTTAACACTTTTTCCCTTAGGTAAATGGGTAGGGGTACCATGTACCCCATACACATTCACATAGGGTGGGGGGCTGAGATCTGGGTGCCCCCTTATTAAAGGGTGCTCCCGGATTCCGATAAGCCCCCTGCCCGCAGACCCCAACAACCAACGGCCAGGGTTGTCGGGAAGAGGCCCTTGTCGCCAGCAACAAGGGGACAAGGTGCTTTGGGGTGGGGGGGGGACCGCAGGCCCCCCCTTCCCCAAAGCTCCCCCCCATGATGAGGGCACGCAGCCGGGTATGGCTCAGGAGGGGGGGGGGGGGGGGCGCTCGCTCGTCCCCACCCCCTTTCCTGATCGGTTGGGCTGCGTGCTCGGATAAGGGTCTGATATGGATTTTGGGGGGGACCCCCATGCCATTTTTTCGGCTTAGGGCTTCCCCTTTAAATCCATACCAGGTGACGGGGCTAGCAAGGTGCCAATCTCGCCGATGGAGGCGGCGACATTGAATTCCTTCGCTAGTCCTGTCTACCTGGAGTCACGTTCAAAATTAACAGACTTTACTCCATGTGTGGGCAAGTCCGTTCATTTCAAAAGTCCGGCGGACTAGCACACAGACGGCCGGATTGTCCGGCCGGATTTGTTACTGCAGAATAGCAACTCTGAAACATGCCTTGGGCAGTTTTAAATAAAGCTTTTCATTACTATGTTTTCATTCCAACACTCAAATGATCATTCTACGCAACGTCTTACCATCACAATTTATTGCTCAACTATTGTAAGTTCACAACAGCATGGTCCCAATAGAGATGAACATACCTGGGTATGGTTCAATGTGGGTATGGTTTAAGCTTGGTTGCCAAATCTGAACCCTGCTGAAGTCAATGGGAGCAGAATGTTAAAAACAACAATGTCCAATTTATAGGCTAATGGGCAATTGATCGTCAACAAGTGACATGGAGGGCTTGGTACTGTCATGGGGAGCTTGTACCAAAGCAAAAAAAAATTTTAATTAAGTTTGACGGGGAGCGTCTATTTCAATAATGCTTTAACCGCTTCCTGACCGCCTAACGCCGATATACGTCGGCAAAATGGCACGGGCAGGCAGAATCACGTACCTGTACGTGATCGTGCATGTGCCTGCCTGTGGGTCCTATCCAGCGATGTCTTGTTAAAATTTACTTAGAGATGTTGGCATTCATGTGATGGGTGGAAACACTTGGAATATATGTTTGATCTTTACAGTTCCTAAGCACCAGAACAGGCCTCAAACTTTGCAGCGGAAATTAAGCTGTGAAAACATTATGCTGCATCTTTACAGTGCCAGAACTGACTGAGCTGCAAGAAGATAGCGGAGGCCCTGCAGAACAAACGAAGAGCGGGACCAGACCCCCCGAAGTCAGAAGAAGACCCCTGAAGTCGGAAGAAGACCCCCGGAGGTGTCTAATAAAGTACTTTAAAAACCCTGTGTTGTGTTTTTTTTAACACTTTTTCCCTTAGGTAAATGGGTAGGGGTACCATGTACCCCATACACATTCACATAGGGTGGGGGGCTGAGATCTGGGTGCCCCCTTATTAAAGGGTGCTCCCGGATTCCGATAAGCCCCCTGCCCGCAGACCCCAACACCCACCGGCCTGGGTTGTCGGGAAGAGGCCCTTGTCGCCAGCAACATGGGGACATGGTGCTTTGGGGTGGGGGGGGGACCGCAGGCCCCCCCTTCCCCAAAGCTCCCCCCCATGATGAGGGCACGCAGCCTGGTATGGCTCAGGAGGGGGGGGGGCGCTCGCTCGTCCCCACCCCCTTTCCTGATCGGTTGGGCTGCGTGCTCGGATAAGGGTCTGATATGGATTTTGGGGGGGACCCCCATGCCATTTTTTCGGCTTAGGGCTTCCCCTTTAAATCCATACCAGGTGACGGGGCTAGCAAGGTGCCAATCTCGCCGATGGAGGCGGCGACATTGAATTCCTTCGCTAGTCCTGTCTACCTGGAGTCACGTTCAAAATTAACAGACTTTACTCCATGTGTGGGCAAGTCCGTTTTTTCAAAAGTCCGGCGGACTAGCACACAGACGGCCGGATTGTCCGGTCGGATTTGTTATTGCAGAATAGCAACTCTGAAACATGCCTTGGGCAGTTTTAAATAAAGCTTTTCATTACTATGTTTTCATTCCAACACTCAAATGATCATTCTACGCAACGTCTTACCATCACAATTTATTGCTCAACTATTGTAAGTTCACAACAGCATGGTCCCAATAGAGATGAACATACCTGGGTATGGTTCAATGTGGGTATGGTTTAAGCTTGGTTGCCAAATCTGAACCCTGTTGAAGTCAATGGGAGCAGAATGTTAAAAACAACAATGTCCAATTTATAGGCTAATGGGCAATTGATCGTCAACAAGTGACATGGAGGGCTTGGTACTGTCATGGGGAGCTTGTACCAAAGCAAAAAAAAATTTTAATTAAGTTTGACGGGGAGCGTCTATTTCAATAATGCTTTAACCGCTTCCTGACCGCCTAACGCCGATATACGTCGGCAAAATGGCACGGGCAGGCAGAATCACGTACCTGTACGTGATCGTGCATGTGCCTGCCTGTGGGTCGCGCGCGCGCCGCTAGCGGCGCGCTCGAGACCCGGTCGGGAGCTCCGTGACCCGGCCGCGGGACCAGCGGACCCGATCGCCGCTGGTGTCCCGCGATCGGGTTACAGAGCTGAAGAACGGGGAGAGGTTTGTGTAAACAAACCTCTCCCCGCGCTTCCTACACTGACTGTCAGTGATCGGCGGTTCCCTGTCATCGGGAACGCCGATCAATGACGTCACACGTACAGCCACGCCCCCCTACAGTAAAATAAACACAACACGTCACACTGACTCATCCCCGCCCCCTAGTGGTTAACCCCTTCACTACAACTGTCATTTACATAGGAAT
>CM053030.1:99937428-100085750 GCA_028564925.1 Lithobates sylvaticus | reverse complement strand
CATTTATTTAGGTCTCAGCAACAAACCAAAGAGGAACGCAGCCATGGTGAAACTTGGGGAATTTGCAAAGCCTTGGACACCCACGGCAACCATCATTTTTCAAGCTTAGAAAATTGGGGGCCTGAGGAGTACCTATCTAAATAATAAGGGAGTGCAATCTGGTCCTGAAGTCCAAAACATCCTGAACTGCAGCAGATGCCATCTAGGTCCCCAGGCTCTGGTCCTACGAGAGGCTCCATCTTCTCTCAGACCAGACTGAATCAAGGTCATCACTCTCTTGTCTTCCTTGTACTCTTCCTTCCACGCCGTGGTGCTGGTGCTGGTGGGGTGGCAGAAGGAGGAGGAGGAGGCGGAGCAAGGTCACTCTCGCAAACATGTGTGAGGGGAGTCATCTCCCCAGCCATCCCCTCATTTAGGATTTTGAGGATGACATCCTCACACATGCTGCGTTGCCCCGCCTCCATACCTGTCATTTTAGTGCCAACCAAGGAGGCAAAGGCTTCCTCGTAGGTGGGTGTGGCATATAGGGAGGCTGAAGCATCTTTGATCAGCTGGAGCGCTGACTCTCCCACCTCCCCCATGCTTTTCGCCCTTCTGTAGGGAAGGCGGAGGGGAGGGACTTGGGAGACAGTCAGGCTCCTACGCCTACCCCCTGTTGGCTGCCACTAACTGCCACTGCCCTGCCTCCTCCTGACTGCCACATTCCACAGCCACCTCCTGGCTGAGGTCTTCCTGTGTATGAAAAAGGGACATCGTTTCAGTTATTTGTTCATCAAACACACACAATTCTCATCTAGTGACTGTTGCAAAATGTTTACAAATAGAAAACCATACAATTCTCAGCCCTGCAGTTTAGATTCTTCCCAAAAATGTCTCCAACACTACTGTCAGTTGATATGTCAATCACGTTAGGAACTAAGCAATTGGGGATCCTGAATTAACTGAACATCATTCATTATTCATAAAAATGGTTACAAAACTACTATACCTGGCTCAAGCTGGGCTCCTGCACATCTTCCAGACTGGAAGGCCCAGGTTGGTCCTCGAAAGCCTCATCAGGGGTGGCGTACGCGGAAGGACGCGTGCAAGGAAGAGTCGAGAGTGACTTCCTGACATTAGCCTGGTCTTTGAGAAAGTGGAGCCTCTCATAGTACCACAGCGTGGGGACATAGACATCAGCTGCTGCAGCTCCAGATGCTAGGGACTTCCGGACCCTATTGCGCTCCCGGAAATAGGTACTCCTCATGTTATTAATTTTGACTTTTAAGTTTGCCACGGTTGCCATGGGCAGGTTTGGCTTTACAAATGCCACAAGTTTCAGCAGGGCTGCGTACCTCTTTGGTCTGTTGCTGTAGTCGCGGTGCTTTGCTTGCCATAATAGGGGAAATTCCCTGTATTTATCAATGAAGAGGGGGAGAAAACTCACGTCGTAGAAGCCCTCCATCACCTCTGCAAGACACAACACCACACAAAACAATATAAATAATGTCAGCCGAAACTCTCCTAATCTTCTCCATAAAGAAGCCTCAAGTTCTAATCAGTCTAGGCTAGTTATGTACCAACGTCAAATTGTACCTTCGTTTGTAGCGATCGTCTCGTGCGTGAGCTTTCTCTCCCCTCGTCTCCCAGATCGTGGCTACGACACAGGCGTGTGACGTTTTATATACAGTGCGCATGCGTCAAACTCCGCCCGCCCCTGACGATCTTTCTCGTCTATTCCCCACCCCTTCTCTTTACGGTGCAGTGGGGAGAGCACATGGCGGGGACACAGCAGGTGCGCCCAAATATCCCACCAACGAGGAGGAGGACGAGGAAAGTCCGGAGGCAGAAACGTCCCGATCCCGGAGCCTGAAATTCAAGGCCTCCAATATGTCATTTGGAGAAATGTTGGAGATGGTGGACATATTAAAGAGGAGCGACTATGATGGGAAGTATGGGCCTTACCTCAACCCCAATGTCCGCAAGGCCAAGATCATGTCTAAAGTTGTGAGGAGGCTGTACAATCATTTTGGGGTACAACGATCCAAGGAGCAACTCAGGAAACGCTGGTCAGACCTGAAACTGAGGGAGGCCGATCAGTACAGAAAGATCAAGCGAGTTCTTCAAAAAAGTAAGTAGTTGTGTTTTGTATTTGCTTTCTTGCTTGCATACTGCTCCATGTGGTTTGATTTTTACAAAGTTGTACATTCCAAAATGGCCACTTTCAGGTTCGTCTGTGCATTCGATCGTACTCAGCCTCGATCTTTCTGCCACTGTCATGATCGTGTGTGTCCATTCGATCGTACGCAACCTCGATCGTTCGGCCACTTATAATACGAGGTTTGGTGAAGTTTTTATTGAAAGGAAGTTTGTTCTCACTAGAGATGTCAGCAAGAGCGTAAACCAAATTTAGTCAATGTAAAGGAGAGGTCACTCAGTAGCTGTTTACCCATCTGGACTCTAGAGCACTAGTGCTGGGACACCCAAACCCCCTTTTTATTAGGCTTTTCCACACATGTGCTCCAGTGGATACTAGAGGGGGGGTCTCCATCACACAAACTTCTACCAAAAAGCTAGTAAGTTTAGCACCTTTACAAAGTGACTACATTCATGTAGTTGGCATTTGTAACTGGCCAAACAAAAATAGTGTCCGTCACTTTCAAGCAATGTTTGTCATTTCCTATTTCTGCCCTCAATAGATTGTGTTGCTAAATCTTCCTTTTGTACATTCTCATAGGGGATCGAAAACTTGGGCCGTCTGAGGAAACCCCAAAACCAACACCTCCCAAAAAAGGGGGAAAGAGCAGAAGCAGAGGAGGAGGAGGAGGAAGGAGAGATCATCGAACTTGGAGAACTTGTCACCACAACAGGTGAGGGTGGGAGAACACAGCTACTGGTAAGCTAATCAATGTATGGCTGCCTCATTTCCAACACCCGATTTTTGTTTGTTTGTGGTTTTTAGGTGACGTGGATGTTGTGGAAGAAAAATCGCACTTTACCACAGAGAGTGCCCACGTACTCATCGGGGAGATAATGGTCTGCAATAGAGATCTAGATTACATAAAGCAAAACATCAATGATGTTCAACAAAAATTGAAGAACATCATTGATGTTTTAGGAAAAATATGAAAACGCACCAAGTAATTAACACACATTTGTGCCTGCTTCTGAACACATTTGCAACTTAAGAACTGTGTGAAATTTGGAACATGCACACATTGTGTCCACATGTGCTAGCTCCCATCATGGTGGATGAATGACAACGTTTTTTTGGGGGTCCAACCACTTTACGAACTACGAAAGTGGTTGTGGTGAAGGGGTTGCACCCCCAAAAAACGTCCATTCATCCCCATGATGGAAAATGGCACTTTTGAAGCTTCTAGGCATGTGTTTTACCATCTAATGACCATTTTCAGACCCAAATTGTGTGCATGTTCTAAATTTCCACTTTCCAGGGGTGACCCCCCATGTGATGAAGGCAAGATCAAACACACTTTGAACATATAGTCATGTCTGATCTTGTCTTCACTTTACAAAGTTGAACTTTCCTACTTCATAGGTTCTGTTTTGCTCCATGCCTGGTTTTACCAATTGCGGAATGTTTGTAAACAATGTTGTAAATAACCAAGATGTTGTCAGTTTGGGCAAGAAGATTGTAAATGCACTTGTGAATGTTTTCCAAGTAAACTTTTTTAATTTTCTAAATGTGTGGCTTCCTTATTTAAAAAACACAATGCATTATGTATGTCAAATGTAAAGGATATGGGGGGCAATGGGTGTTATTTACTAAAGGCAAGTCCACTTTGCACTGCAATTTTCTTTTCCAGGGCACTTTTTCACTGCACTTGTAGAGCATAGTCGATTTGACTTATGTAAATGACACCCACAGTGCTTTGTACGAAAACACGGAGCACAGCATTTTTGAGAATACACACATGTCTGACCTGGTGATGAAAAGGAGTATTTTGGGTGTCAGTTATGCAGTACAAACCTTCTCTAGACCAAAGATTAGGTAGCAAACACACAACATGAGAATAATCTTTTTGGGAAGAAGAGACTGTTACCTCCTTTTGCCCAGAAAGTGCATTCCCACTGTCGAAGGCAAAGGGAAAAAATTTCAAGGTAAAATAAGCTAAAAGGAATACGGAAATGACAAGAAATCATAGGTTGGTTGAAAAATAAGATTTATTAAAAAATGCCTCTCACACATCGTCAGGCAGAGCAATGGCCCCCCTACCACAAAGTAGTCCATATATTGCTCGCGGACCGCGCGGGCATTTAGAGGGGGCAAGCCTGGACGTGCCACTTGAAGGGCTGTGAGGTCAGCATTTGGAGGGCCCTCCACATCTGGGCCAACGGGCACCACATAGTTCCTGTTATGTCTTTTGAGGAAGTTGTGCAATATGCAACAGGCAAGAACTATGTGGTTCAGTTTGTATTCCGCCAAGTTAATTGCCGTCAAGAACAGGCGGAAGCGGCTGGCCAGGATGCCAAAAGTGTTCTCCACAACTCTTCGGGCTCTGGACAGCCTGTAGTTGAAGACCCTCTGGTCTGGGGTGAGGGTCCTCATCGGGAACGGTCTCATCAGATGGGGAGTCAACGCAAACGCTTCATCTGCGACAAAGACGAAGGGGAGTCCTTCTGCATTCTCCTCTGGAGGTGGCAAGCACAGACTGCCACTTTGGAGACGCCAGTAGAACTCCGTGTGCGCAATGGCACCACCATCCGAGATCCGGCCGTTCATCCCCACGTCCACATACATAAATTCATATGTCGCCGACACCACCGCCAACATCACTACACTATTAAACCCTTTATAATTATAATAGTAGGACCCCGAGTTGGGCGGTGGGACGATGCGGACGTGTTTCCCATCAATTGCCCCTCCGCAGTTAGGAAAGTCCCAACGGCTGGCAAAGTGGGGGGCCACAGTCTGCCATTCCTGTGGCGTGGAAGGGAACTGTGGAGTGAAACAAGAAAAAATAATTAGTCACTTTGCACATAAACATTGCAAGCAGATTAGACAATCAACATCTTGGAACAAGAGCATTGTATAAAATTGGAGGCTGTAGTATTTGCACAGAAAAGTAGAGGCTCCCCTTCACAGATTACTCACCCCCCATCAATCCCCCCACTTCTGATGGGCCATTGGCAATAACTAGGGTTTTGGGGGGGGGGGGGGGGTGTTGGACAGGTAACCCTCTGCACTTCATTGATTGGCAAATGGCTCAATAATGTGTGCTAGTTTGGCCAGACCCTCTGTACTTAACACTATTGGCAGCCCCCAGGAAAGCTAAACTAAAATTTCAACCCCCCCCCCCCAAAAAAAAAAATAAAAGGGGCTCTACATGAAGTAAACCACACAGCAAACATTAGTGCATATTTTAGGGGGTGTTTGGGGGCAAACAATACTATGCAGCAGACAAAAGACATTGCTTAAGTGACTAGGCCATAGGTGTCTATTGGGGCAGAAGAGCATGCTGGGGAGGTAAGTGAAGGAAAAATGCATGAAGGAGAAAAGGGGCACAGCATATTAGAGCATATTGCAATCATGGTAATTAGGGAAGGAGGTCAAAAATAGAAGACATTAGCAAACAGAGCATACATAGAAGGGAATAGTAAAGTATAAATGTTACCTTAATATAGTCCTCCTGCAGGACCTCGATGATGGCAGAACAGGTCTCTGGAATAATGATTCCCAGGGCCTGGGGAGAGATACCTGAAGAGAACTTCAAATCCTAAAGACTTCTCCCTGTCGCCAAGTACCTCAACGTGGCAACCAGCCTCTGCTCCGGAGTAATGGCTTGTCTCATGCAGGTATCCTGCCGGCTGATAAAGGGGGTCAGCAAAGCCAAAAGACGGTGAAAATCGGGGTCCGTCATCCGAAGAAAGTTCCTGAAATCATCAGGATTATTCTCCCGGATCTCACGAAGCAAAGGCATGTGCGAGAATTGGTCACGCTGAAGCAACCAATTCTTGGTCCACATACACCTCGTCACTCTGTTCATGGACGGGTCTTGGCTCAAAGCTAAAAGCCCGACACCAATTCCGCGTACAGCACGAACTCGGCGACGAGTACGCACGGGAAACATCGCTCACAAGGTCACAAAGGGTCGGCTGGTCAGAACGGACAAACAGAAAGCACCGATAAACAGCAAGGCCTGAAAGAACGAAATGAATACCAGAAACGAGCAGACAATAAGCAGTGCAAATCAAAGCGTCCTATATCAAGATATAGGCCACAATGACCAACAAATGCGAACTGACTACACGCACTAATAAACAGATACGCACGACAAGCACAAACTGAAGAGCAGTAACGATCTGAGTCAGAAAACTGAGAAGCGCGAATCTTAAGTCACCAAACTTCGACTAACTCGCGATAAACACGGGATCAGCAGAAGGAGCCCAACGGGTGCCTGACGTGGTGCTGAACTTCCCTTTTCTAATCTCGTGGAAGACGACTTACGTCACGACGTTCTTGCAGACCGGATATTACGACAACGTAGTCCGACCGTGTGTACGCAACACCAACATCGGACAAAGTACGACGGACAGGATCCGACCGACCTGGTCCGCGGATAATCCGACCGTGTGTATGGGGCTTTAGACATGAATATGCTTTGATCTAAACCATTCCATTGTAGCTCTGGCTGTATGTTTAGGGTTGTTGTCCTGCTGGAAGATGAACCTCTGCCCCAGTCTCAAGTCTTTTGCTGACCTTTACAGGTTTTCTTCTAAGATTGCCCTGTATTTGGCTATATCCATCTTCCCATCAACTCTGACCAGCTTCCCTGTCCCTGCTGAAGAAAAGCATCCCACACAACATGATGCTGCCACCACTATGTTTCAAGATGGGGATGGTGTGTTCAGTGTGATGTGTAGTTTTAGTTTTCCGCCACTCATGGCGTTTTGCTTTTACATCAAAAAGTTCACTTTTGGTCTGATCTGACCAGAGCACCTTCTTCCACATGTTTGCTGTGTCCCCCACATGGCTTCTCATAAACTGCAAACGGGACTTCTTATGGCTTTCTTTCAACAATGGCTTTCTTCTTGTCACTCTCCTATAAAGGCCAGATTTGTGGAGTGCACGACAGTTGTCCTGTGGACAGATTCTCGCACCTGAGCTGTGGATCTCTGTATTTACCATGGGTCTCTTGGCTGCTTCTCTGATTAATGCTCATCTTGCCCGGCCTGTCAGTTTAGGTGGACGGCCATGTCTTGGTAGGTTTGCACTTGTTGTGCTCTGTGAGATGTTCAAAGCTTGGGATTTTTTTTTATAACCTAACCCAGCTTTAAACTTCTCCACAACTTTATCCTTGACCTGTCTGGTGTGTTCCTTGGCCTTCATGATGCTGTTTGTTCACTATGGTTCTCTAACAAACCTCTGAGGGCTTCACAGAACAGCTGTATTTATACTGAGATTAAATTACACACAGGTGGACTCTATTTACTAATTAGATGACTTCTGAAGGCAATTGGTTCCACTGAATTTTAGTTAGGGGTATCAAAGTTAAGGGGGCTGAATACATATGTATGCCACAATTTTCAGATATTTTTTTGTAAAAAAAAAAAAAATAAAACCATTTATCATTTTCCTTCCACGTCACAACTATGTGCCACTTTGTGTTGGTCTATTACATAAAATCCCAGTAAAATACATTTACGCTTTTAGTTGTAACATTACAAAATGTGGAAAATGTCAAGGGGTATGAATACTTTTTCATGGCACTGTGAAATTATATATATATACCCCAGGTATTTGGTAAGAAAGGCATGGTGAGTATTCTGCAGTTCTCATTTGTTTTTGAAAATGAAGGAAATAAAAATGAAGAAAGAAAATACATTTTTATTTTTTTATTTTTTAAATTTTCAAAACTTTGTGACAAAAAGCGAGAGCTGCAAAAAACTCAATATGCCTCTCAGCAAATAGCTTGGGGTGTCTACTTTCCAAAATGGGGGGGGGGGCTGGGGGTTGTGCTATCTGGGCATTTCATGGCCTCCAAAACTGTGATAGGCAGTGAGGAGTAAAATAAAAAATGTACGCCCTTAAGCCTCATACACATGATCGGACTTTGTACAAACTTGGATTTTTGTACAAAGGGCGTTGGCCCCAAGTTTGTATTGCATACACACGATCAGACTTTTTAGGCAACAAACATGAACGTAGTGACGTTTCAACGTACTGACGACACTTCAAAAGAGGACGTTCAAATACTCCAGCGCCACCTTTGGTCAACTTCTGTGTTGTTGTCTGGTTTTGCATTGGTTCTGAGCATGCGTGTTTGTACTTTGTTCAAAAATCCGATGGTTTTGTGTACACACGGTCGGACTTTGCTCCATCGGATTTTTGTTGGCAGAAAGTTGGTCCATTCGCACAGCATACAAACAAAAGTCCAAAACAGCTAATTTGCATGTTTGTTGTCAAAGTCCGATCGTGTGTATGGCCCTTTAGAAAGCCTGAAGGCTGTGATTGGTTTTCGGGGTCCAACTTTGTGCAAAAAAAAAAAAAAGTTTGTAATTTTCCCATAACTTTTGGCAAAATATTAAATATTTCATGGACTCAACATGCCTCTCAGCAAATAGCTTGGGGTGTCTACTTTCCAAAATATTTCATGGCCTCTGAAACTGTGATAGGTAGTGAGAAAGTGAAATCATCATTTTACGCCCTTAGAAACCTGATTGGTTTTCGGGGTCCTGTATACGGCTAGACACCCAAAAAGTCCCACACATGTGGTATCCCTGTACTAAGGAGAAGCAGCAGAATGTATTTTGGGGTGTAATTTCACATATGCCCATGTTTGAGCAATATATAATTTAGTGACAATTTTGTGGAAAAAAGTTTGTAATTTTCCCGCAACTTGTGGCAAAATGTAAAATATTCCATGGACTCAACATGCATCTCAGCAAATAGCTTGAAGTGTCTTCTTTCCAAAATGAGGTCATTTGGGTTGGGGGTTGTGCTATCTTGACATTTCATGGCCTCCAAAACTGTGATAGGTAGTGAGGAAGTGAAATCACCATTTTACGCCCTTAGATACATATGCCCATGGTATGTTTGAGTAATATACTGTATCATTTAGTGACAACTTTGTGCAAAAAAAAAAGGTTTGTAATTTTCCCGCAACTTGTGTCAAAATATAAAATATTTCATGGACTCAACATGCCTCTCAGCAAATGGCTTGGGGTGTCTACTTTACAAAATAGGGTAATTTGGGGGGGGGGGGTTGTGTTATCTTGGCACTTTATGGCCTTCGAAACTGTGTTAGGTAGTGAGGAGTGAAATCAAAAATATAAGCCCTTAGAAATCCTGAAGGCGGTTCTTGGGTTTCGGTGTCCTGTACGCGGCTAGGCTCCCAAAAAGTCTAAGGCTTCATTCACACTAGGTGGATCCGCTGCCACGGAGTCCGCCAGAGTCTGCCGGCTCAGCAGGAGATCTCTCCATTGATCTCCACTGAGTCGGCGGATGACAGGTCCCTCTCTGCTCACTGAGCGGGGAGGGGCTTGTCGGGAGCGGCTGCTTGCTATGGAGAGATCGGACGAAAACGGACAGCATGTCTGTTTTCATCAGATCTCACCCGATCTGATCCGCCAGGGACAGATGCGAATGTAGGGCCATCCGTCTGATTTTAGCGGATCGGACCGGGTCGGATGTCAGCGGACATGTCACCGATGACATCCGTCGCTCCATAGACTAACATGGAGCACCCGTTCAGGTCCGCCGACAAAACTGACAGGAGGACGTGAACGGTCCAACAGTGTGAAAGGGGCCTTACACATGTGGTATCCCCACACTCAGGAGAAGCAGCAAAATGTATTTTGGGGTGTAATTCCACATATAACTATGCCATGTGTGAGTAATATATAATTTGGTGACAACTTTGTGTAATTCTTTTTTTTTTGTCATTTTTCAATCACTTGTGACAAAAATAAAAATAAAAAATATTCAATGGGCTCAACATGTCTCTCAGGGGTGTCTACTTTCCATGGGGTCATTGGGGGGGGGGGGCTTGTACTGCCCTGCCATTTTAGCACCTCAAGAAATTAGATAGGCAGTCATAAACTAAATGCTGCGTAAATTCCAGAAAATGTACCCTAGTTTGCAGACGCTATAACTTTTGCGCATTGCCCATTACTGACTCACCGCTTTTTGTTCTGAGTCTCTGTGTGCTAGTATCCATATTGGTAGTGAAGTAGGGCTTTGTTTTTTTATTTCAGAGCTGCCCCTCAGGTAACTGGTGAGGAAATATCAAAGAAGCAACAAGAGAAAGAATTGCGGGAAGCACACTTTCAGGATCCAGATCTGAACCTGCAACCTCTGCTATAGCTGGCAGTATCTCTTCTTGCTGAAACACGTGAAATGCTGGAAAGCTCCCTGGACAATTCCTTTGACAATTTTGCCTTGAACTTTGTTTCTGGTAAACCTTGAACTCTTTGCTCCTCCCATGAGCTTCCTATTTAAGCCATGCCTTCACACTTCATGTTTACCAGATTTTTGTGCTCTCTCCAGCCAATATCACTCTTGTCACTCCTGCTACCATACGTATTTTCTCTACCAACGTTTGGCTTGTTCCTTGACCACGCTTCTGCTTGATCCCAAACTGAAACCACTTATTACTGAACTTTGGCTTGTTTACTGACTAAACTTCTGCTTGATACCTACCTACCTTGATACCTACCTACTATATCTGCTACTGGACCCTAGCTTGCTCATCTCTTTGTGGGGCAACCCTGAGGATCACTCCCTTGTACTAACACCTAGCAAAACCCATCTCCACCTTCAGGAGCTCTGATGAACACTGGTTAGTGCTTAGATCCCACACCCCAGGTGAGCCCTCATCATCCACCAAGGTGACCTGCTATACATACTTGCACAGAGTGCATTAAGCAGAGGCAGGGTGATGCACACAATACAGGTCTTCAGGTACAGCTTCTTCTCCAAAACAGGGCAGCGTAGTAATGACATCACAAAATCACACGTCAGGTCTGAAAAGTCTGGCAGAGTAACAATGCCTTAGATCAGGGGTCTCCAAACCCCGGCCCGCAGGTCACATCCAAGCCGCTTGGATGTTTTATCCGGCCCGCAGCTCATTCAGAGACTGCCTTCTTCAATTCTCCTGTGCGCTTTAGGCAGTGGGACAGAGCAGAAGGCAGGCAGGGTGATGTATGTGTGCCGCTGTCAGAACGGATCCAATGAGGCAGTGGAAGGTGGAGCAGTAGGGCGGATTCTCATGCTCGCACAAAGGAGGCAGTGCCCCACTGTCAGTCAGCATGGATGTGGGCTGGCTGTGCGTGCTGGAGTCAGGCTGGGGGAGTGGCGGAAGAGGAGGAGGTTGGGCTGGGGGAGTGGCGGCAGAGGAGGAGGTGGGGCTGAAGAAGTGGCAGCAGAGGAGGAGGTTGGGCTGGGGGAGTGGCGGCAGAGGAGGAGGTTGGGCTGAGGGAGTGGCAGCACTCCTGAAGGCTCTGACGGGGACACAGAAGTGCAGAAAGGCTCTGATGGGGACACAGAAGTGCGGAAAGGCTCTGATGGGGACACAGAAGTGTGGAAAGGCTCTGACGGGGACACAGACATGCGGAAAGGCTCTGACGAGATCATTTACATTTTTATTCATTTTTAAATACATTTTTTTGGCCCGCAAATATTTATAAAATATACAATGTGGCCCTCTAAAAAGTTGGGAGACCCCTGCCTTAGATGATCTCACATTGAAGATATATAGCTATGAGACTACAGAACAGAAGTGCTCTGCTAATCCATCTGGGGTAGCTACATGCACATACACAAGAGGGGAATGGAGAACAAGAGTAACCACCCTAGAACAGGTAGAATAGGAAGTCTGAATATTCACTTGCCGACTGGCTCACGTCGATATATGTCGGCAGAATGGCACGTACAGGCAGAATAACGTACCTGTACATTGCCCTTTAAGAAGCGGTTTGCGGGTGCGCAAAAATGCTGATGTAAACAAGCATTTCCCCGTTCTGCCTAGTGACAGGACACTGATCATAGCTCCCTTTAATCGGTGATCAGTGTCGTGTCACACATAGCCCCTTCCCCCACAGAATAAGAGAATAACTCCTTAGGACACACTTAACCCCTACAGCGCCCCATCCTGGTTAACCCCTTTACTGCCAGTCACATTTACACGGTAATCAATGCATTTTTAATCTCACTGATCGCTGTATAATTGTAAATGGTCCCAAAATAGCGCCAAAAGTTTCCGATCTGTCCGCCATAATGTCGCAGTCACGATAAAAATCGCTGATCGCTGCCATTACTGGTAAAAAAAAAAATTATTAATAAAAAAGCCATAAAACTATCCCCTATTTTGTAGACGCTATAACTTTTAATTATAACCAATTAATAAACGCTTATTGTGATTTTTTTTACCAAAAATATGTAGAAGAATATGTATCGGCCTAAACTGAGGAAAAAAAATATTTTTTATATATTTTCGGGGTATATTTATTATAGCAAAAAGTAAAAAATAATGCGTTTTTTTTCAAAATTGTCGCTATTTTTTTGTTTATAGCGCAAAAAATAAAAACCGCAGAGGTGATCAAATACCACCAAAAGAAAGCCCTATCTGTGGGGAAAAAAGGGCGTACATTTTGTTTGGGAGCCACGTCAGTTAAAGCGATGCAGTGCAGAATCCCAAAAAGTTTTCATGTCTTTGGCCAGCCAGGTCCGGGGCTGAAGTGGATATAGAAGCAAAAAGCTTGCATTTGAGAGATAAAAAAAAGAATTGAGAAATAGCATTTAGTATATTTTATTTAAAAATTGGAGTTTAGTGTAATTTAAACTATTCCTGTAGAAGTCAGAGTTTCTGCCGAACCTAAACAGCTCTGAGTGAACTCTACACCGCGCAGGCGCAGTTAACATGTAATTGTACGAGGCGATGCCGCACGCTCCTGATGCTCGTGCTACTCTGCAAGGGGCGTCTATCGTGTAACTAAGGGGCGGGTCTAGTATTACTGTAACCAAGGGGCGCATTTATTATTATTGTTATATATCGAGCTCTGCCCATTAATTTAACATTCGCCCTCTTCTGTAGCCATCCGCCCCTTACACGATATAATAATAATAGACCCGCCCCTTGCTTACACGCTATAACAGATCTGCCCCTTGGTTAGAGTAATAATAGAGCAGCCCCTTGGTTACACGATATATAACAATAATAATAAATGCGCCCCTTGGTTACAGTAATACTAGACCCGCCCCTTAGTTACACGTATAGAATATTAAAAAAAAAAAAAGTCACAGTTACTTTGCTGAGTAACTAATTACTTTTCCAATGTAGTAACTGAGTTACTAACTCAATTACTTTTTGGGAGAAGTAATTTGTAACGTAACTAATTACTTTTTTAAAGTAAGATGACCAACACTGCTGCTCTGTGCAAATCCACTGCACAGAGCAGGTAAGTATAACATGTTTATTATTTTATCTAAAAAAAAATTTGACTTCACAATTACTTTAAGTTGATTTTGAAACAATAGGCAAAGTACACATAGTAATATTTCAAGAAATGTACACATGAAGTTAAAGATTGTTAGTTAAATATTTTAACATCAAATCTGTACATGCAAAATTATCTAAAACGGATAAACTACACAGCTGTTCAGTATACCCACAGTGATGTGATCAGCTTCAGAGCAAACATGTACTTTGTCCATTGAGTATTCCCACCCACTCTTCCTTTCCCATTCTCCAAAAATATTAAAAAAACCCATCTGGATGGAGCAAGACCTTCATGTCACAGCAGGTATGCAGACCTGGCAACTCAAGAACATGAATTTCACCTGGGGGGGGGTTCTAAGAGCTATAAGAAACCATTAGGTGGTTTGATTTTCCAGCACCCAACACTAAACTATCCATTCTGGGAGAACGAACCCCTTTATATACTATTCATTTCATATTTTCTGATTGTATTGTTACATGTTTTAAGATATAAGGTGTTCAATGCATTTGTTTTGACAGCAGTCCTGCAAGTGAATATTCTGCAATACTGTGGAAGTTGAAGCGTTTAAGACCTGTGGGTTTCTCCTGGGATCCAGAAAAGTGCCTGATAACAAATCCAATCAATGCCAAGAGCCACGTCTTTCTGCGTGCTTCTCAAGCTGTTGAGGATAAAGCCACTTTCATAAAATCAACAAAATGCATATTGTCATGCCTCGCCCTTATTATTTAATATGGATTCATTAATAATTATTTCCTTGAATTTATAAAGGTGATCCATACTCTTTTAGTATGTGTTTTCTTTACTCTTACTTTTCTCGTTTACTTATTATGCTCAAGATTTCGAGCTGAAGTTTAGGTATTTAGGCAATTTTTACAATGTTAACATTGGCGCAGCTTGGACCAATGTAAGTATAGATATACCATATCTGTGGGATCCCCATGTAAGCTAAAATTCACTGTAGTAGCACTGCTACTACAATGATCTCCACTAGCTAGGGTCTAGGGTCCTGTGCCAAGAGGCTACTCTGCTGCATTGTAAACATAGATGGTTGCTCTCTCGGAACGGGTGCCATTCAGGGAACACTTAGCATTTTCTCAATAAATGTAAAGTGTTCACTGATTGGATGAAGTGGAGGAGCCATGACACCACTATCTCCACTGACTGGCTCTACCGAGCCTCATAAAATACTACTGAGCGGCAGTTCTGGTTACCGTTAAGTGGTGTTTGGCTGAGCTTCCGGCCAACCCTGCATCTACGCTGGAGGCTGCAATGCTGGGCTCCCACACGGAACTTAGGAACCTAGTGCACAGGGGCCCCAAATCCAACCCAAAGGTGTCCACACCCATGAGAACTACACTCAAAGTGTGGGACAAGTTCCACTCACTGGTGCAGAAACCAGATACGTGGTCTCCTTACACTCCACTCT
Source organism: Lithobates sylvaticus (assembly GCA_028564925.1). Classification (NCBI taxonomy): domain Eukaryota; kingdom Metazoa; phylum Chordata; class Amphibia; order Anura; family Ranidae; genus Lithobates; species Lithobates sylvaticus. The sequence continues at coordinate 100,070,884 of CM053030.1, read as the reverse complement.
GGGGTAACCCCTGTGTACCCCATTTTCATTCTATTCCAGACCCGGTTATATGGGCCAGATACGGGATTACACAGTTCGGAGACGTGGTAACCGGGGGGCAACTATCCTCCTTTGACAGTCTGAAGAGGGACAAAGGCCTACCAAACCACATGTTCTTTAGACTCCTCCAGGTACGCCATGCCTACCACTCTCAATTCCCTCCTGTAATAGTACTACAGATGTCAGACCTGGAGTGCCCTTTGAGGTCCGTGGAAAAAGGGGGCACACTCTCTATATTATACAATATGCTGGCTGTACTGGACACATCTAAAGTATCGCAGCTATACACCAGTTGGCAGGAAGATATTCCAGACCTGGCCGATGATGACTGGGAGGAGGGCATTCAGCAGTACTTGCCATTGATGATTTCTGCTAGAGATAGATTCACACAATTGAAATGTTTGCACCGTACCCAGTATTCCCCAGTTCGCTTGGCAAGAATCTATCCTGGTCGTTCAGCAGTGTGCCCCAGGTGCGGCCAAGATGACGCAGGCTTTTTTCATGTCGTCTGGTCCTGTCCCCAAATAGAGGAATTCTGGAGGGAAATTCTGTCAGACATCAACTCTATAGGGAAAATTAGGGTCCCCTACAGCCCCATTCCCCTTCTGTTGGGGGTCTGTAATTTCCTTGAAGCTCCCCAAAAGAGAAAGCTCTTTGTTTTCTATGCTGCCTTTTACGCTAGGAAAGCCATTCTTCTACATTGGAATCAAACCCAACCCCCACACTAAGCAGCTATGGATGTCACTAATTAATGCCGCCTTGCCTCTCTATAAGCTGACCTACCTAGGAAGAAACTGTCCGAATAAATTCAATAAAATATGGGCCCCTTGGGTATCGGCACGTGACTTGACTCTGGACTAGGAACTGGTTTATCCCCTCTAACCCACACCTAGCTGGCATCATATACCCTATACGAACACCCAAGCCTTCTCTCCAGAAGGTAAGGGTCGGCAGATGGCATTAAGCGGATGGGCCTAGCCTGCCCCCCCCCCCTCCCCCCTTGGGTTTCACAATATCATTCACTGTCTAGATTGCTATTGAATGGAACTCAAACCTTTTTTTTTTTTTTTTTTTTTTTTACTGAATGTAATGTCAATCTAACGACTTGATTACATGTACAACTGTTTTATGCCTATGTCTGAAATTGTTCTGTACCGTGTTTAATACGCTGTTGGTCTGTTAAAATAAATAAACTTTATGTTAAAAAATCCATGGTATTAAATCCAAAATCAAAAACATAATATATTGCAATTTAACAATCATTAGATGAGATGGCTGCATTAGCTTTCTTTTTTTTTAGGCTTTTTTATCCTTTCACCTGGTCTTCTGGGCAGTAATACACTGCCTTAACCACTTCAGCACCGGGCCATTTTACACCCTTCCTTACCAGAGCACTTTTTGCGATTCGGCACTGCGTCGCTTTAACTAACAATTGCGTGGTCGTGCGACGTTACACCCAAACAAAATTGACGTCCTTTTTTTCCCACAAATAGAGCTTTCTTTTGGTGGTATTTGATCGCCCCTGCGGTTTTTATTTTTTGCGCTATATACAAAAGAAGAGCGACAATTTTGAAAAAAAAACACAATATTTTTTACTTTTTGCTATAATAAATATCCCATTTTTTTTAAAAAAAATACATTTTTTTATTCAGTTTAGGCCGATACGTATTCGTCTACATATTTTTGGTAAAAAAAAATCGCAATAAGCATATATTGATCGGTTTGCACAAAAGTTATAGCGTCTACAAAATAGGGGATAGATTTATTGCATTTTTTTTTTTTTTTTTTTTTTACTAGTAATGGCGGCGATCTGCGATTTTTTTTTGTGACTGCAACATTGTGGCGGACACTTCGGACACTTTTGACACATTTTTGGAACCATTCACATTTACACAGCGATCGTTGCTATAAAATTGCATTGATTACTGTGTAAATGTGACTGGCAGGGAAGGGGTTAACACTAGGGGGCGCTGCAGGGGTTAATGTGTGTCCCTATAGGAGTGATTCTAACTGTGGGGGGAGGGGACTCAAGGGGAGGAGACCGATCATGTGTTCCTCCGTACTGGGATCACATGATCGGTCTCCTCTCCGCTGACAGGACGTGGAGCTGTGTGTTTACACACACAGCTCCACGGTCCCGCACGGTCCCGTTGTTTTAACGGGCAATCGCGGGTGCCCGGCGGACATCGCGGCCGCCGGGCACTCGCACCGGGTCCCGAGCGACGCCCCCCAGGCGGCCGGGAATGGGAGGACATCATATGACGCCCACCCAGGATGGGAGATCCACCTTGTGGGCGTCATATGACTATGGGCGGGATGGGAAGTGGTTAATTAGAATGCCCCCACAAAGGGAGAAAAAGCATAGTGGCACTTTTGAACAGCAGCATTGCCAGTCTGGTGGGAGTGTTAGATGCACTAGCAGATTTAGATACACTAACAAATTGAAGTCAAACACAAGCAGTTATAGCAACAGTTTTTCCTTATGAGATAAAGGTTTTGCATGAATAATAAAAGCTGATCAATGTAAGCACCCCTGTCACTGGTAAATATACTTGCTACATTTGCAGGAGAGCTTGTTCTTTTGAAAAATAACAGACTTACTGGCTGGATCACCAGATGAAAATAAAGGAAGTAAAGCTAAAAAGCTTCTATAAAGAAGACTAATGGAGTTTTTTCTTTGCGGTCATTGATCTAAAAGTTGCAGGTGTAATCCCTTTCTTTGCAGTTGATAGAGCTGATGGACAAAAACTTAAAGCAGAGTTCCACCCAAAAGTGGAACCTCCTCCTTCCTCTGCGCTGGGCCAAATAGAAAGCGCAGCGTGCTTGGCGCATGCGCAGTAGGGCACCGGCCCTGAAACCGAAAGGCTTCACTGCCGTTTTCCCTTAGTGGAGATGGCGACGGCAGCACTTGACAGCCAATCCGAAGATCGGCTGAGGCGCCAACATCGTGGGCTCCCTGAACAGGTAAGTGTCCATATATTAATAGTCAGCAGCTAGTATTTGTAGCTGCTGACTTAAAAAATGTTTTTTCCCAGGTGGAACTCCACTTTAAGAACTATCAATGCTGGCTGAATGGCATCAAGGCTTTTGGGATCCAACAGCGTTGTTGGCCCCCCACAGAATTTCCAGAGAAATGGGCATGTAACATAATTGAAGAACCTTAAAAAAGTATTTATGTTGCAATTTATTTAAAGAGAATATAGGAGCAGTGGAGGGGCAACATTTAGTCTATTCTTGTATTGATTTTTCTTCCACTTTAAAGACAAAAGGTAGAGATTTTTTTGAATGTACTGGTTAGGCACAAATGACATTTCTAGATGTTTTAGAGTTACTAAACTTACTTTAAACTTAGTTTCCCATCTCACTTTAGTTTAACTGCACTGCATCTGTCCTTTCCTTTTTCAGAAGGCTGTGTGTGGATGTGAACTATGACAGCCTTGCCAGATCTGTTATGTCATAGTCCTGGCAGCCTGTTCTTCTGATTTACACTATAAAGTAAAACAGTGTTTGGGTAATTTGTTTAACTGGAGGATATCATAAACCTTAGCTACAAATTACTAATTTAGTTCATGTCATATTCCTGCAAAGAACAAACTGAAATCAAATTGATTTCCCATAATGAAATGATGCACTCATCATCAACATTCTACAGCTAATTATCACCGTAGAGCTCCCACTCGCCCTTATGATGTTATTCCAGAAAAGCACCCACGCCTTCTTGTACAACTCAGAACTTAAAATTAGATCTGAAAACATTTTCTGATTTCATTTTAAAGAATGAGGAGAAGACAGATATTATAAATGGAAACTGAAATGGTTTTGAGTTAATTTTATTTATTTATTATTTTTTGATAATTTATGTTTTTTAACTATTTTATTTTATACTTGCTATTTTAATATATATATATGTGTGTGTATATGTATATATACATATACACAGTTGTGCTAATAAGTTTACATACCCTGGTTTTGACCCTGATCAAAAGTTTCATACTCCAGTTCTTAATACCGTGTGTTGCCCCCTTTAACATCAATGAGAGCTTGAAGTCTTTTGTGGTATTTGTGGATGAGGCTCTTTATCGTCTCAGATAAAGCTGCCCATTCCTCTTGGCAAAAAGCCTTCAGTTCCTGTAAATTCTTAGACTGTCTTGCATGAACTGCACATTTGAGATCTCCCCAGAGTGACTCAATGATGTTGAGGTCAGGAGACTGAGATGGCCGCTCCAGAACCTTCCCTTTATTCTGCTGTATCCAATGACAGGTCAACTTGGCCTTGTGTTTTGGATCATTGTCATGTTGGAATGTCCAAGTACGTCCCATGTGCAGCTTCCTGGCTGATGAATGCAAATGTTCCTCCAGTATTTTTTGATAACATCTGCATTCATCTTGCCATCAATTTTGACCAAATTTCCTGTGCCTTTGTAGCTCACACATCCCCAAAACATCAGCGATCCACTTCCGTGTTTCACAGTAGGAATGGTGTACCTTTCATCATAGGCTTTGTTGACTCTTCTCCAAATGTAGTGTTTATGGTTGTGGTTTGGTCTCATCAATACCAGCATGTTTCATCATTTCCAAAAATGTGTAGCACTGTCCAAAACGAGGTCATTACAGTACAAATCTAGTACTAGGTGTTTTTTTTTTTTCAAAATGCTTGGTCTTTTTTCCTTTATATAGTAAAAAAAATAAACAGTGGTTATGAAATTCTACCAAAAGAAAATCTTCTCAAAAAATTATATAAAACGATTTGGGTACACTATTGCAAGACAGAGTCCATATCAGTCAAACTGTCACAGCACTGAAAACAGAAAATGGCCTAGACAGGACAGGGGGTGTAACATGCTAGTCCTGAAATGGTTGCTGAAAGCTTTCTTTGAAAAATTATATTGTTGCTGTATACTGTGACATGTCAGAAATGTTTTTATTCAGGCTTGTATAGTTACTGAGCAGTCCACATTAATTCCAATAAGCTGAAAGTACTTTAGATAAAATACAGGACATTCTTACTGAACTGTGAGCTGAATTGTCTTGCCATGGCTTTTCTACAGCAATACCTACATATTGCTGACAATGGCACTGTAAAATCAAGGAAAGTGTGAACACATTTCACATGTATTCCTATTTATCCAGTGATATGGAACTGTCAGTCCTATCGCATACACCTAAAATCATATCCACTAAAACGATGGTAAATCAATATCATTTATATCTGTATAGTCAGCTTGTCAACTGTATGTCAAGTGCATTCTACAGTTATAGATATGTCTCTTTCTTAGTTCTCAAATAAAACATACTGTACATATACCACATATCTGGAACCGCTCCAAAAAGGTAAATGGACCTGTCATGCTTTGCTGAAGCAAATGAGATATAATATAATTGACTTATGCGTAAAGCTGAATTCCAGGTAGGTATTTTTTTCCATAGTTACATTGGTCTAGAGACTCTAGCTTAAACCAGTGCAAGTATACCTGGTTGATTCATGTGGAAGTGGAGAATTACTGTGGTAGCTACTGCTAATACAATGATCTTTGTTGTTTTCTGGGTCCCATGCTGAGTCACCTATACACTGTAGTAACCACAAGTGTCATTCAGAGAATGCCTTGAATTTTTGTCTATAGATGCAAAGCATTCTCTGATTGGATGGGATGGCATTACCATCAGGCATCTTTATCTTCCAATCAGAGAATGCTTTGCATTCATTAAGAAAATCCTCTTTTCCTCACTGTCCCTCTTGTGTATGTGCATGTAGCTACCCCAGATGGATTAGCAGAGCACTTCTGTTCTGTAGTCTCATAGCTATATATCTTCAATGTGAGATCATCTAAGGCAGGGGTCTCCCAACTTTTTAGCCCGAGGGCCACATTGTAAATTTTATAAATATTTGTGGGCCGAAAAATATTTGCAAGTGGGAAAATTACAAACTTTTTTTTTTGCACAAAGTTGGACCCCGAAAACCAATCACCGCCTTCAGGCTATCTAAAGGCCCGTACACACGATCTGACTTTTTGACAACAAACATGCAAATTAGCTGTTTTGGACCAACATCCGAGCGTGTGTACGCTCCAGCGGACCAACTTTTTCCATTTTCTGCCAACAAAAATCCGATGGAGCAAAGTCCGACCGTGTGTACACAAAACCATCAGACTTTTGTACAAAGTATGCTCAGAACCAATGCAAAACCAGACAACAACACAGAAGTTGACCAAAGGTGGCGCTGGAGTATTTGAACGTCCTCTTTTGAAGTGCCGTCAGTACGTTGAAACGTCACTACATTCATGTTTGTTGCCTAAAAAGTCTGATCGTGTGTATGCAATACAAACTTGGGGCCAACGCCCTTTGTACAAAAATCCACGGGAAAGTTTGTACAAAGTCCGATCGTGTGTATGAGGCTTAAGGGCGTACATTTTTTATTTTACTCCTCACTGCCTATCACAGTTTCGGAGGCCATGAAATGCCCAGATAGCACAACCCCCAGCCCCCCCCCATTTTGGAAAGTAGACACCCCAAGCTATTTGCTGAAAGGCATATTGAGTTTTTTGCAGCTCTCGCTTTTTGTCAGAAAGTTTTGAAAATTTAAAAAATAAAAAAATAAAAATGCATTTTCAAAAACAAATGAGAACTGCAGAATACTCACCATGCCTTTCTTACCAAATACCTGGGGTATATATATATAATTTGACAGTTTCCACATTTTGTAATGTTACAGCTAAAAGCGTAAATGTATTTTACTGGGATTTTATGTAATAGACCAACACAAAGTGGCACATAGTTGTGACGTGGAAGGAAAATGATAAATGGTTTTAATTTTTTTTTTTTTACAAAAAAATATCTGAAAATTGTGGCATACATATGTATTCAGCCCCCTTAACTTTGATACCCCTAACTAAAATTCAGTGGAACCAATTGCCTTCAGAAGTCATCTAATTAGTAAATAGAGTCCACCTGTGTGTAATTTAATCTCAGTATAAATACAGCTGTTCTGTGAAGCCCTCAGAGGTTTGTTAGAGAACCATAGTGAACAAACAGCATCATGAAGGCCAAGGAACACACCAGACAGGTCAAGGATAAAGTTGTGGAGAAGTTTAAAGCTGGGTTAGGTTATAAAAAAAAATCCCAAGCTTTGAACATCTCACAGAGCACTGTTAAATCTATCATCCAAAAATGGAAAGAGTATGGCACAAGTGCAAACCTACCAAGACATGGCCGTCCACCTAAACTGACAGGCCGGGCAAGAAGAGCATTTATCAGAGAAGCAGCCAAGAGACCCATAGTAAATACAGAGATCCACAGCTCAGGTGCGAGAATCTGTCCACAGGACAACTGTCGTGCACTCCACAAATCTGGCCTTTATAGGAGAGTGACAAGAAGAAAGCCATTGTTGAAAGAAAGCCATAAGAAGTCCCGTTTGCAGTTTATGAGAAGCCATGTGGGGGACACAGCAAACATGTGGAAGAAGGTGCTCTGGTCAGATCAGACCAAAAGTGAACTTTTTGATATAAAAGCAAAACGCCATGAGTGGCGGAAAACTAAAACTACACATCACACTGAACACACCATCCCCATCTTGAAACATAGTGGTGGCAGCATCATGTTGTGGGGATGCTTTTCTTCAGCAGGGACAGGGAAGCTGGTCAGAGTTGATGGGAAGATGGATATAGCCAAATACAGGGCAATCTTAGAAGAAAACCTGTAAAGGTCAGCAAAAGACTTGAGACTGGGGCAGAGGTTCATCTTCCAGCAGGACAACAACCCTAAACATACAGCCAGAGCTACAATGGAATGGTTTAGATCAAAGCATATTCATGTCTTAAGCCCCATACACACGGTCGGACAATCCGCGGACCAGGTCCGTCGGACTATGTCCGTCATACTTTGTCTGATGTTGGTTTTGCGTACACACAGTCAGACAAAGTTGTCGGAAAATCCGATCATTCTGAACGCGGTGACGAATGTTGCCTATGACGGGACTACGTAGAGGCTAGTAGCCAATAGCTTTGGTCTTGTAATGTGATCTGAGCATGCGTAGCACTTTGTCCGGTCGGACAACCGTACACACGATCGGATTTGGTGTGATCGGACCGTGTTGTCGGCAAATCTTTCCAGCAGGAGATAAGACTTTGTCCGTCGGACAATCCGATGTACACTGTCCGATGGTGCATACACACGGTCTGATTTTTCAACAACATTGTCCGATCGGACAGAATCCATGAAAAAGTCCGACCGTGTGTATGGGGCTTAAGAATGGCCCAGTCAAATTCCAGACCTAAATTCAATTGAGAATCTGTGGCAAGACTTGAACATTGCTTTTCACATATGCTCTCCATCCAATCTGACAGAGCTTGAGCTATTTTGCAAAGAAGATAGGGCAACTATCACTCTCTAGATGTGCAAAGCTGGTGAAGACATCCCCAAAAAGACTTGCAGCTGTAATTGCAGCGGAAAGTGGTTCTACAAAGTATTGACTCAGGGGGGCTGAATACAAATGCATGCCACACTTTTCACATATTTATTTGTAAAAAATATTGAAAACTATTTATCATTTTCCTTCCACTTCACAATTATGTGCCACTTTGTGTTGGTCTATTACATAAAATCCCAATAAAATACATTTACGTTTTTTGGTTGTTAACATGACAAAGTGTGGAAAATTTGAAGAGGTATGATTACTTTTTCAGGGCACTTTATATGATGTATATATTATTCCTTTAACTCTTTAATATTGTAATTTCCTCCTGCTATTGTGCTGTTCAAGGTTGCATTGCTTTATCACTGACCAAACATGACTTATAGACAGGTGCATCAGAAGATGTGTAATGAGGTTTCTTAAATTCTGCTTGTGCATCGGCTGTCGTCTTCAAGGTCAGTAGCAGACGTCTTACTGACAGCTTTCCTCAATGTATTGCTGAATACTTTTAGCTAGAGTAGTGTAAGCAGAATATAAAGGCTAGCTTGTGCATTAATACATTCAACTCCAAATAGTACAGCTAATCGGAAGTACCATCAAGGACACATGGGAGCTACAGTAATGGCCCAGGCACCTCACATTGCAGATGGGACAAGGCATTAGATGTCAAAACACACAGGTTTTCACTTTTCTTATTTCTAGCAGAGGGAACTGATAAAACTATCATTGTCAAGTCAAAGTTGGGTCATTGATGTTCTAGAACTTTTTCTGTAGATTCCTACCCACTACTTTGAAGGAAGTGAATTGAACATCGTCAAGACATAAGGGTGCAATAGAAGCACGCTGCTGAGAATAGGGTGGGGAATAATGATGCAATAGATGCCCTCTGCTGATAAAATGGGATAATTGAGCATAAGGGTTCAATAGATGCCCTCCACTAAGGACATAGGGTAATGGAGTATATGGGTGCCATAAATGCCTCTACTAATGACAAGGGAATTTGGCTGAGGGTAGGAATGGGACATAACCATGCAACTGACTTCCTCTCCTTAGAACATCAGGTAATGGGGCATAATGTTGTAAATATACCATATACAGAAAGCAATGGGGCATAATGATATGATAGATGTCCTCTGTTGAGATCAGGAAGTGAAAGGGCATAAGGTTGTAACAGATTCCATCTGCTTAGGGACAACAATAGTTGGGCATAATGATGCAACACATGCTTTTGGTTGAGAACAAGAAGTAAGGGGGTATAAGGTTGCCCTCTACTGAGATGCCCTCTGCTGAGGGTGGAGAGTAATGGCATATAATGATGTAATAGATACCCCCTGCAGAGTGTTCAATAGATGTCTTTTGCTGAGGGCAGAAAGTGTAGAGAGGGAGGTAAGAGGGCTTTATATTGCAATAGATGCAATCTGCAGAGGACAGGTGGTAATGGGGTTTATTGGGAGAAAGGTGGCTTATTCTTTCATTACTTTTCAGGTAAAAAAGCAGTATGTTGCTGCTTTTTGCATGAGTAGGCTGGAGGAGGAGGGGTTCTGATAATTTTAGGAAGTGGCTGATTTCGTTGTCAGACTTAAAGTTGTTGTAAACCTCAAACATTAAATATGAACAAAGCATTACTCTCTATAGTGTGTACTTGTCTCAATCCACTAAGGGATTGATTTAGCAAAACTGGAGAGTGTAAAATCAGATGCACGTGTGCATGGTAGCCAATCAGCTTCTAACTTCAGCTCGTTCAATTAAGCTTTGACAAAAAAAAACTGGAAGCTGATCAGAGTTCTCCTCACTGATGTATCTTTAGCCCCCCCCCCCCGCGCTATTCTGAGCTGAGAGTCCCTGTGTAAATTCTGCACTTTGAATGGATTTGGAAGGATTTGTTTATTCTCTGTGTATCTCCTGAGGCCAGTCACTTCATTGGGTATATGTAAGGGTTTACAATTACTTAAAAAAAAGACTAGAGTTCACAAAGATACATTACTCTGATGTGGGAAATGGTAAAAAAAAAATGTATATAAGGAGAGATTTACTAAAACTGGAGTGTGCAAAGTCTGGTGCAGCTCTGAATAGACACCAATCAGCTTAAAGGTTTAATTGTCAAAGCTTAAAGTGGAAGTCCAGTCAAAAATGAAAATGTTTCTATTAATTATATGTAAAATATCTTTATCTTTGACATTATTAATTTTCTGTATAGCTGATTGCCAAGCTTAGAAAGTCTAATCAAAGCTAGAAAATTAGCTTCTTCCTGTTCTTCAGGGACAACCTTACTTCCTTATTTCTGAGTTTTGCACTTCCTGAAAACGTTGTCCTTCTCTTCTACAGGCCCCCACCCTCATCCCTCCTCTCCTTTTTAGACAGACATGCCTAGACCTGCCCAGCCCTACCCCCATCCATTCTCTCCTTCACAGATCTCCTCCTATCTTCATTGCATTGCTTTTTGCCAGAAGTTTCTCATGAGAGAGAGAGAGTGAGAGAGAAAGGAGGGCAGGCTTTGCAAGTATGTTCTGTTTGTTAGAAACTGTAAGATAGATTATAATGCAACATGCTGCAGATTTTCTACAGTGTACAACAACATGGTTGTTTCTGCATGGCACTGTGTGCATGGTGTGACACATGCCCAGCTGAGGGAGCTACATGTGAATAAAGAGTTTAAGGCTCCGTTTCCACTAGTGAGACTTGTCATACGACTTTGGACACATAAAGTCGCGTGACAAGTTGCAGCCCATTGATTTCAATGGCAAACGTTCCCATCTATGCGACTTTGAAAAGGTGCCTGCACTACTTTGATGCAACTTTTGATGCAACTTTGATCCAGAGTGTAAAGTTGTATTAAAGCTGCACTTTTTGGAGTCACACTAGTGGAAACATAGCTTAAGGCTAGAGTGTGACTTTGGAGTGTGACTTTGATGCAACTTTACCCTCTTTGGATCAAAGTCGCATCAAAGCATTGCAGGTACCTTTATAAAGTTGCATAGATGGGAACAGGTGCCATTGAAATCAATGGGCTGTGACTTGTCATGCGACCAAAGTCGCATGATAATTCATACTAGTGGAAACAGAGCCTTAGTGTGGTTGCCTGTACTATGATCATTGTAGACTGTGTGCTAAGACACCAGAGCACTTCCAGCTACACTGACAATCCCCCCCCCATGTCCAACTCCCTTCTCCTGTGCACACCTATACTGTATATGTGCACTGGGCGGGAACCGATGATCAGCTCCTCCCATCCTGTATACGCCCACTGGCTACACAGGAACAGTGCCCCTCCCAGGAAGTGATGTCACTATCTTTCAGTAACCACACCCACTGGCTGTTTTTAGTCTCAGAGGGAAGTAGATTCAAAGTCAGGTGACAGCACTGGATACTGCAAACAAAAAGTAGAAAAACTGTAATGTTTACACTTTGAGACATAAGGCTGAACTTAGCTCACATTAATGATTGCAGGGGAGAATTTAAGTGTTAGGGTAGACTTCCACTTTATTTGAACAACCTGAAGTTAGAAGCTGACTGGCTACCATGCAGAGCTGCAGCAGATTCTGAGTACTGTACTCCAGTTTTAGTAAATCTACCCCCATAATGTCCTTGAAATTAGCATTTTCGATGGTGACCGTAGATACTACTTAGTGAATACTACACAGGTATCTTTAATATAAGAATTGACAGTCAAGTTATGTCTGACTTGGTGAATTTGCTGAACATCAAGAACCTATAAACATATTTAAAATATGTTCATTTTTTAAAGCCTAATTTATTTATTTATTTTTTTCTTCCCATGCAGAGGGGGCAGGAGCTGAAGGGACTGGTCTTGCGCTGGGAGGATCAGAGGTTTAGGTGATTATATCTGGGCCCTCCGGACCCCTAGAAAAAAAACGAGCAGTTAACTCATGCAGTGCAGGCACAGCCCCATTGCATGGGAACAAGAAAAATTTGCCTGGTATTCTGCTTTAAAGATTTTAATGAATGAATGTTAGCAATTCATAACTTTACTGTTTACAAACATGCAGAATTCTAAAAATATATTTTTTAATAGAAGAGAACCAAGCTTTTCCTGACAGACTTCATGGCAGACTACGTGTGGGTTAACCCTGCCTCCTCTCCAATGCTATAGGACCCCATTCCCATAAATTTGAGCTCACAGACAGAGACTGCTTTAATTTTTTGTCCTCCCATTTGGACCTACAGAGTATATGCACTTACGTTTTCCGAATGACGTCCATTTCGGAGGATTAAGCCCTGAGTGGGCCGGAGTCGGGCATACCAGTCAAGTGGTGTGTAAAGCCCAGGACCCAGCCATGGGCGGGTGAGTGACTTGCATGTATGTCCCAGTGGTGGGGGCAGCCTGTGTATGCCCAGGAGAGGATGTCCAGCATGGTGCAGCCGGCTGGCAAGGTCTAGAGTCTTCAGCAGATTTTCCTTCATGGCAGCGGTTTATGTTTATCTTTTGTTTATAGTGTCCATCTTCTCCCCTCCCCTTTTTCTTTCCTGGCTCTTGTTCCAGCCTCTCATGGCACTTGGAGCTCTTCTGAGTTCCAGGACACTGTATCTTTTCCGGGTCTCGGCCGCGACGAGCTTCTGTGAATGCGCAAAGCCACGGGTGAAACCGAGGCTTGAATCGCACAGGTGCAGCTTGGCTGAGGGCCTGGCGGCCACGCAGGTGCCTGACAGCCGGTCTCTACGGTGCAGGCACCAGTGGGACACATCGGTGACATCACCAGGGCAGGGAATTTAAAAATGCTGTCAACTCCTGTCACTGGCATTCCTTGCAACCAGTAGGAGGCTGCTTCCTCAAGCCCTGGGCTTCCGGCTTAGGTAAATATGACCCACACGCGAAACCAGTCCACCACTTCATAAGGCTCCCTGGGTGATGAGGCACAAGAGGATCCAGGCCTATTCCAGGCTCATGATGTATTTACCGGGCCTTCAGACAGCGAAGTAGAAGGAGATGAGTTTCTTGGAGGCTTCGACCTTGCCCTGTTCTCACCACTAATTAAGGCACCTGAAATGGGAAGACCCTTCCACCTCCCCTGGTAAGCAAAGAAAATTCTTTAAGCATTTTAGGAAGGAGCGCTTTAATTTTCCACTCCTATCAGAGTTGAAAAACATTATTGTAGAGGAATGGGGCAATATGGACAGGAAAATTTCTCTGTCAAGCAAATTCCTAAAGACTCTACCCCTTTAAGGCTAAGGAGCCGAAGCACTTGGAAAATGTGGACGCGGCACTAATGCGTCTGACTCATTAAACTCTTACCCTTGAGGTCGCTGTGTCCTTCAAAGATGGGCTCGAGAGGAGAATTGTCCAAGAGCTCAAGAGGATCTATCGGTTAGTGGGTATGGCCTGTAAGCCTGCCTTGGCCCTTGCGGCCATGTCCAAAGGCAATGGAAGCCTGGACAGAAAATGTGGATTCAGTGCTCAAGGGCGTTTCAGAAGAACTGGCCAGGGGCTCGGCAGTCCAAGAATTAAAGCTGTCATCAGCCTTCCTGGGGAAGCTTCCATCCACCTGATCCACATGTTGGGCTGGACAATGCTGTCCTCGGTCACAGCTAAGCGGGTCTTATGGTTGTGCCCTTGGCTCTCTGACCCGGCATTCAAACAAGCCTGGTGTAGGATCCCCTTGAGGGGCCCTCCTTATCCGGTAATAGGCTTATAGCTCCATATCCTGGCCACGGTGGGGAGCCTGGTCTCTTGCCTCAGGATAGGTGTCTGTTTGGCCAGAAGAGGCCCAAGCGGAGAAGACGCAGCACAGAGCATTCAAGGGAAGCACACTACTACAGGCCGGGCCGATACTTTTTAAGAAATCGGAATAAGGGACAGACACCCTTCCCAAAATCCGCTAAGAGCCAGGTGTGCGGTGGATGCGAAACTTCAAAACCATTTTGGGATTGGGCCCATCTAGGCGGGTCGGTGGGGGCATGCTTGCTTCTCTTCCGGCACTTCTGGGCGGTCTTAATCTTTTACTACTAGAATTGAGACAGTCTCCATACAGGGCTCCAAGGGCCTTGAAGGCTCACCCACTGAATGTAGGGGAAATACTGAAGGAATACCTGCAAGCTACTTCCTCCTTTAGATGCTCAGATCATCCGTCTATCCTACACTCCGGGAGTAACAAGGGGAAATGTGCATTGACCAAATGATTGAGGTCTGGATCATCCAAACAATCCAGCAGCCTTATAAGGCTAAGGGCTTGGCTCCTCCAGTGGTGGCGATGGCACATTCAAACCAGGGGCATGGCGACTTCCTGGGCAGCAGCCCGACACGTGGCTCCAGAAGTCATCTGCAGGGCGGCTGCGTGAGCCTCCATTAATACTTTCTTGTCACATTATTTCATAAAACCTGCATCCTGGTCTGCTATAAAATTTGGGCTTAAGAATCCTGTCGGTTGACTGGGCAAATTAAAGCTCTGTTTCTTGAGCAGGATACCCACCCATGTGGTCTGGCTAGTTATTTCCCACACGTAGTCTGCCATGGAGTCTGTCAGGAAAATGGAAAATGTTCTATCAAATACTTACCGTCATTTTCCTTTCCTGATGGACTCCATAGCAGACGGAGTTCCAAACCATTGGTCAAGAGTTGGATAGTTACGGAATGCAGTCTCTGGCTGTGAGCTCAAATTTATGGGAATGGGCTATAGCATTGGAGAGGAGGCGGGTTGACCCACACGTAGTCTGCCATTGAGTCCTTTAGGAAAGGAAAATTACGGTAAATATTTGATAGAAAATTTTTTGTTTTCATGTAGCTCACTGAGCCAAATTGTTTGAAGGAAACTCTTTCCTTGGGGCATGGTACCATTTATAAAAAAATTATAAATGTTTTAATCAGTTGCGATAACAAAATATATTTTTTCTTAAAAAAGCTATTTAAAAGCACTCGCGGCGATGGCTCCTGTAACACAGAGAACTGTCATTCATTTTTCTTAACTACTGCATATAGATATACTCTCACAAAAATACACCAATGTTGCAAAAACATGAAGTCCTTTTCGATGAAACAATAACAACAATGCCATTCAAATAAAATATAAGCAGCTTAAAATAGAATATTCCTCAGATCAGACATTTTGTACTTTATCACATAGCAAAAATATTAATAAGTAAATCTTTTCATCTTTTTTTACTTTTTATTGTGAGCTCTAATGTGAACAGCATAATAAATAAAAAATGAACATATAATGTATCACTATAGAAACAGAAAATGGCTGTAAAGCCCATAAAACCCCCAGGCTGTGAGCGATTGCAGGGCTCCCATTTGTCAATTGTAGATGACATTTTTCAGCTGAAGAATAAATTACATTTTACAGACAGCATTTTGCATGCCATGTTTAGCAGGATGCGACATATATAGAGAAGAAATGTTAATATTTACAGGGCAGGGGTCCATCAAAATTCACAGGACCCCCTAGTACTTGTATTCCTGGGGCCATGTCTTGTCCATTTAAAGAGAACCTGTTGTAAGCATACCCTCAGTAAATAGAAAGATGCTCAGGTGCCCGTAGACGTTTTCCAGGGTACAGAAAATATATATAAAAATCCCCACTCTGTTTAAAAAGTTACAGAGCTGTTTATATCCTTCAGCAACATTTGAATGGGTTTAAATGAACTCTCTTTAAAACCCAGAAAATAATTTAGAGTCATGAAAGATAAATGTGCATAATAATCCCATATATATATGCTTACAAGTAAAAGGCATTCGTGTTTATTGCATGTCTAGCCTATAGTTTTCCACTGCTGCTGCTGCTCTCCTGTGGTTACATACTAATATTGCTTTTATGACTTAAACCTTTATACTTCTTCTAGTTTATAGCTAGCATAAGCCTCAACCTATTAGGATTTTAGAGGAGGTCTTATGATTTTAGGTACCCAGGGAATAAGTAATTTAGTGCTTTGTTCTGAATACAAAAGCATCTCTTTAATGTTGTAACATTTTTATCTGAGCTGTATAGCAATGTTGTTAGAGATTTTACAAAACTGAATTGCAGCATCTCATGTTTCAGATTTAGAATGTATAACACAGGAAAGATTGAGGTCAGCTACAATAGTTGCTTGGCTTTTTTTAAGGCCTCATGCACACAGGTGTTTGAATTTATGCTTCAAATATGCTGGATTTTTTTGTGCCAAAAAATGCCTCTAATGTTGCGTATGTACATGCATTTATATGCGTTGGAGTTGAGCGTAAATGCTGATTAAAATAAAACAAAAGAATGGTGTAGCACTACTACCTTTGCCTATATCCCACTTGTGTGATAACTTATTTCTAATATACAAAAAGAGAAATCACAATCAGATATACAATGCTGTGAAAAAGTATTTGCCCCCTTTCTGATTTTTTTTTTTTATATTTGTCACACTTAAATGACTCAGATCATCAAACAAATTGTATTATTACACAAAGATAACCCGAGTAAATAGAAAATACAGTTTTTAAATGATGGTTTAATTTATTAAAGCAAAAAATCTGTCCAAATCTGCCTGACTTTATGTAAAAAAGTAATTGCCCCCTAAACCTAATAACTGGTTGTGCCACCCTTAGCGGCAACAACTGCAATCAAGCGCTTGCGATAACTGGCAATGAGTCTTGCTGTGGAGCAATTTTGCAGAATTCTCTTTGCAGAATTGTTAAATTCAGCCACATTGGAGGGTTTTACAGCATAAACGGCCTGTGTAAGGTCATGATACAGCATCTCTAATGGATTTTTATTCCAGGCTTTGACTAGGCCACTCCAAAACCTAAATTTTGCTTTGTTTGAACCATTTGGAGGTGGACTTGCTGTTGTGTTTCGGATCATTGTCGTGCTGCATAACCCAAATGCACTTGAGCTTGAGGTCACGAACTGATGGCCAGACATTCTCCTTTAGGATTTCCTGGTAGAGCTCAGAATTCACGGTTCCATTAATTATGGTAAGTTGTCCAGGTCGTCCATCACGCTACCACCACCATGTCTGACTGTTGGTATGATGTTTCTTGTTATGCTGTATTCGTTTTATTCCAGATGTAACGGGACACACACCTTCCAAAAAGGTAAATTTTTTGTCTCATCAGTCCACAGAAAGTTTGCCTAAAAGTCTTGGGGATAATCAAGATGTTTTTTGGTAAATATGAGATGAGCCTTTCTGTTCTTTTTGGTCAGCACTGCAGTTGCTTTGGCCTTGGAACTCTCCCATTAATGCCATTTTTGCCCAGTCTCTTTCTTATTGTTGAATCATGAGCACTGATCTTACCTGAGGCAAGTGAGGCCTGCAGTTCTTTAGATGTTGTTCTGGGTTCTTTATGACCTTCTGGATGAGTCATCGTCATGCTCTTGGAGTAATTTTTGTAGGCTGGCCACTCCTGCGAAGGTTCACCACTGTTCCTAGTTATCTCCATTTGTGGATAATGGCTCTCCCCATGGTTCACTGGAGTTCCAAAGCCATAGAAATGGCTTTGAAACCCTTCCTAGACCGATACATGTACATTACTTTGTTTCTAATCTGCTCTTGAATTTTTTTAAATTGTGGCATGATGTGTGGCTTTTTGTGATCTGTTAGCGTGCTTCACTTTGTCAGACAGCTTCTATTTATGTGATTTATTGATTCAACAGGTCTGGCAGTAATCAGGCCTAGGCAAATTAAATTTAACTCAGCTTTCCCAAAAATGTTGGTTATTCACAGATCATTCATGATTTAGCATGGGAGGGGGCAATTACTTTTTCACATTGGGCCAGGCAGGTTTGAACAGCTTTTTTTCCTTAATAAAGGAACTAATATTTTAAAAACTGCATCTCTAATTTACTCGGGTTATCTTTGTGCAATATATAAAATTTGTTTGATGATCTGAATCATTTAAGTGTGAGAAATATGCAAAAAAAAAATTAAAATTAGAACGGGGCAAATACTTTTTCACAGCACTGTATTTTATGCATGCATTAATATGTGCATGTCCATGTGCAAAAACAGTCTTTGTGTCTTTCTTAGATAAAGAGCATAATGCTTTACCATTTAAAAAAAAGTTTTTTTTAAAAACCCATTTCTTAAAAAAAGACTCACATTCTATAGGATTGCATGTTAAAATCTGATTATCCAAAAAAAGTTATTGAAAATATAAATAGTGGAGCGAAGGATGCCACACCACGACAGCTTCCTGAAGTTGTCCAGGAAAGATGAAACATGTTGGAGCAGGGCCACTGAACGTGACATCACTTCTGCTCTAAGCTGGAATGCATGCTGGCTACATAGTAGTTGCGGAGCAGCGCGCTCCCACTACAGGTTGAGCTGACTATACCGGATGCCAGGATTCAGGCAGAACAATAGGTGAGTGGATTGTTTTTACTTTTGTGGGATTTTAAAATACCCATTTTATGTGATGAGCCTCTTTGCAGTCTGTGTTTTCTCTATGTGTGCCCTGAAGGGGGAAAATTATTTTTATCAATTTACTGTAGTGATTTGCCTTGGCTGCCGGTGCTGGTAGGAGAAGAGGAGATTTAGAGTGTCCTGAGATGTGGAGGAGATCAAGGTGGAGAAAGGATTTACAGTATAAGTGCTATTTGACCTTCTTTAGCTAAGAGGTCAAATCGCATTTTTGTGTGATTTACTCTAGAGGGCATGAGCATTGGAGTATTGATGCGGGATTGGGACACAAGATAAAAGTTATTTTGCACTATTTGCACAGAAATTTGGACTTAATATTAATTTTGAGTTTAATAATTTGGACAGATGCAATTTTGTCCAATATTGGTATTGAACATGGAAAATACCATAAGTTTGCACTATTTGCACTATATTCACATCCATTTTCAAATATTTACTTGCACTTTAACACTAATGTTTACACCATAACCATTGTATTGTTTACACTATTTGTAGGGCATTTGTTTCATTTCTGTACAATTTGGTGGTATTGGGGATAAACCAACTAGCAGCTGCTGGGCATATTGATTTGGGGAGGTTATTTACAGAGAAGTGAGTGCAGGTGTCCATCAATTTAACCTGGTCCGGAGTTATCACTGACATCACTGGTTGTGTGAGAGATCATCACTGTCAGGTAGACATGTGTATGACGAAAAAAATGAGTTTTGCTTCAGTTAGTTTTGATTCATTAATCTAGTTATTTGATTTAGTTAAATTAGTTGATTCGTTCAATTCGTTTTCAGAAATAGTTTTCAGAATTCGTTTTCGGAATTCGTATTTGGAAATTTTTGAATTTTCTTCGAATTTACAGAGTTTTTCGATTAGAAATGATCAAATCGATACATTTTCAAATCGGTCGAAATGTTATATTGTTTTGGATTCCAATGCAGCAAAGTGAACAAACAAAAGAAAAATCTTCATCAAATGATTACAAAGACTCTTTAAATTACCTTTGACTTAACAAAAACACCATTATTTCGAAATTGTACTCTAATAACACACACAGTCTTTGACTTCAGCAATATGTGTAGTGAGAATTCGACTGGTGTTTAATGTAAAATTAGATTTGAGGTTCAGTACAAATTTCAGAAATTCAGACAAATTTCATTATGTTATTTGGCGCATTCAGTAAAATTCATTTATATTGTAATTTGGGTATTCAGATATATGCGAATGTCAGACTAACGCAAAATTTGTCCGAATATTAATTCGGAACTAAGCGAGCCGCACATGTCTACTGTCAGGTCTGAGTCACTGCTGACTTTACCGGTTCAACATGAAATCATCATTATCGGGCCCTGAGTCACCAGTGACATCTTTGGTTTTGGATGCTAGAGAGTGAAAGTAGGTGTAATCACAGACTGCTCGGGGGTGTGAGGGTGTTGGTTTCCTTGTCCACTTCTATAAGATACAGTGTTACCTTACCATATTATACAATTTAGGTACTTATGCCCTGTATTGTGAGAGCCATTTAAACCTGAGAGCTCCAATGCAGGAAATTAAAGCCCCAATGGTTACACTACACTGACCAGTGGGGTGGGAGGGGTTTGGGGAGACTGAGGGACCTTTAGCTGCCAATACCTTTAGCTTTTAGTTTCAGGGTTCAGGTGCAGAGACACTTGGTCCTTTTATTGTTTATGGTGTTGTGCCAATTTATTATCTGTTATTGTACATTCCTATTGCCATACTGCTTTTGTTGCCTTGTTGGGAGTATTTTCAAATATGTCCTTCTTATTTAGCCTTGGTATGAGTGTTGGATTTATAGGGGAACAAAACGGGAAATTGCCCCGAGACTCCCTGCCAAAAGGGGGCCCCAGACTTCCTTTATAAGAAAAATGTAATAATTGTAAACTTTGTTTTATTATTTAAAAATTAATAAATTGTGGGTGGGTGTGAGGATACGGAACAGTTAAGCCAGACTTCAGAGACAAAGAAAGCGATGAGGGCTTCTGGCAGATGTTGTACATTTCAAATTCTCATATTATTTTACTATTGAAGATGTTTGTTTTAGTATGATTGTGTCACAGATTTTTTGCCTGGTTTATGAGAGATAAGTGGGTGGGATAAAGGAAAAGTTTGAAAAATGTAGGAAAGTGCCAGGCAACAGCCCCGACCCCATTGTGTGGGAGTGAAGTTAATGACCAGCATCAATTTAAAGCAGTGATAAACATTAGAGAGAAGCTCACCCCCCTGATTGGGTCAAGTGGGAAATCTGACACTCTTCAATCTTGAATGGGGTAAAACATTGTTAGCAAATTTTACCCAAAATTACAAGATTGATTGAATTTGGCACAGGTTTAGCCCTGGATCAGAATTTGGCCAGAATGACAGAGCAGAGAGTGCTGAAAGAAATTGGCAGAGAGTAGAGGACCCTCCTTCCACACAAGTCTTGCACCAAGTGTAGTAATGAAGTCAACTCCTAAACAGTGTGTTTTTTCAGTGTCCCAAATCCTGTCATATAATTTAATTTCTATGTTGAGGGGACCCCGAACTTAAAGTGACCCATGTCCCCCAAAATCTAAATCCGGCACTGCTTGGTGTGTCAGAGGGTGTGGCCTTGCTGGAAAAGTTGTTATCATCTGGAACCAAAGGACCCATACATCAGCAGCTCCCTCAGGGGTAAGAGTTTCAAAATCAATGGCTGACGCTGCTGATGTTCACATGTGAGGTTACATGTGACTAGAGCCTCAGACCATCCCTGGACACAGGCAGTTCAAGGACAGGGGTTCTGGCTGCACACAAACTGGCTACAGATAATCAGTTTGAATACAGCCATATCCCAGTTTGCTGCTGCACCCAGAGACAGTCCAGCCGCCTGTGTGAATGCAGCCTTTCTTTCCAGGACAGCACCATCTTTATTCAGGTATTTATCAGGGTCAGCTTTTACTAACAGGGCTGAAATTTTGGCTCAGAGGAGACACAATTAAGTAAATCCCGGTGGCCCTGCAGCTCTTGGCTTTGTTTACAAATGTCTGCCACAGAACAGCCACTCCCTTCTGTTTGCACCAGAATGAGGTATCATCTCAGCCTAGGCAAAATAACTGGACTAGAGCTCAAGAATAGCTTTATAAAAATAAAATGTACATTTTTTACTATATTGTGGCTGTGTACTGTGTCCTCAGAAATGTATTCATACGGATGATTAAATGAGAGGTCTGCTTTAAGATTAGAGGGACACATAGGCGTGCGCACAGTGTGTGCCAGGTGTGCCTGGGTACACCCTAATCATGCGGTAATGTACAGATTTCCCCTGCTGCTTGGATGCAGAGAAAGAGACTGGGAAATCTCTGTCCTCAGTCGCTTTTCAGTCTCAAAAGTGAGACATCAGGGGACTGATATTTCATCAAAGCCCCCCCAAATAGGGCTCCTAAAAAATAAAATAAAATAATAATAAATTATTGTAAAATAAATTGTAAAAATGTATAAAATTGTAAAAAAAAATAAAAAAATAAACTACTGGCACCAATCTCTGTTCTACTGACACTGACATCATCCACTGCTCTTCTGACATTGTCCACTGCTCTTCTGACATCGTCCAGTGCTCTTCTGACATCGTCCATTGCTCTGCTGACATCGTCCACTGCTCTTCTGACATTGTCCATTGCCCTACTGCCCATATATATATATATATATATATATATATATATATATATATATATATACACATATGTTTGTTTGAGCTTTGGGGTGCACACCCTAATGCAGTAGGCTGCGCACATCTATGGAGGGACAGTATGCAGAAAGATTCTGCTGTGTGCTGTGATTCCATGCTCCGACCCTTACATCACTGCAGGACAGTTAGGTAGCGGTCGGAGGGTGTACCCACAGCAGGCAGTGAGAAAACTGGCACCTGTCACTCTCAGAAGTGTCAAATAATAAGAGTCTGAAAGAGGCTATGGTGCTGGAATAGCCAGAAAATAGGAGGTAAGGGCTGCCAGAGAGGTATAATACCTATTTTATTGAAGGGAATGGCCATTTAGATTTTTTAGACAACTAACATGATTACTTTAAAGCCCAACTCTGGGAAACTTGAACTTTATGCCTTGCAATGTGGCTGTACCCACACTGCAATGCAAAATTGCTTGCTTAGTCAAAGGGAGAATACAGGCACTTTTACTTACCAGATCTTCTGCTCCCCTGACAGGGGGTGGACTGTTCTTTGGCGTCATCACATCCAAGACAGGACAATGGACCCTGTATCATTCCTAACAATGTCAGGACCTTAGACCGCTGGAGCGTAGGGGAGAAGATGCTGCGGAGACCAGTCTAACAGTGTGGAGATTCAGTATAGCTACTTTAACCACTTTATGACCACCCACCACATATATATATACTAGCTGGGCGGCCGCTCTGCTCGGGATCACGTACCTAGCACGTGATCTGACACTTCCCGGTCTGAGGCGCGCTCGCACGCAACCAGCGACCGGCTCCTGCTGTGATCACACACAGCGGGAGCCCAGTGGCGGGTACCGTGGACTCGATGTCCACCAGCACCCATGGATTGTTTAGTAGACAGGCAGAATGGCAACCTGCCTATGTAAACAAGGCAGACCGCCGTTCTGTCAGCAGGGAAGACATTGATCCTGTGTTTCTGCTAAGCAGGAACACAGATCTATGCCTTCCCATAGTAGAAGCACCTCCCACACAGTGAGTAAGCACTTGCTAGAAACACATTTAACCCTTTGATCACATCTGCTGTTAACCCCATCCTTGCCAGTGTCATTAGTACAGTGACATTGCATATTTTTTTAGCACTGATCACTGTATTAGTGTCACTGGTCCTCCAAAAATTGTCAAAATTGTCAGTTAGGTGTCTGATTTGTGCACCGCAATATCAGAGTCCCACTATAAGTAGCCACTACTAGTAGGATACGGACAATGGACCCTGTATCATTCTTAACAATGTCAGGACCTTAGACCGCTGGAGCGTAGGGGAGAAGATGCTGCGGAGACCAGTCTAACAGTGTGGAGATTCAGTAAAGCTACTTTAACCACTTTATGACCACCCACCACATATATATATACTAGCTGGGCGGCCGATCTGCTCCGGAATCACTTACCTAGCACGTGATCTGACACTTCCCGGTCTGAGGCGCGCTCGCACGCAACCAGCGACCGGCTCCTGCTGTGATCACACACAGCGGGAGCACAGTGGCGGGTACCGTGGACTCGATGTCCACCAGCACCCATGGATTGTTTAGTAGACAGGCAGAACGGCAACCTGCCTATGTAAACAAGGCAGACCGCCGTTCTGTCAGCAGGGAAGACATTGATCCTGTGTTTCTGCTAAGCAGGAACACGGATCTATGCCTTCCCATAGTAGAAGCACCTCCCACACAGTGAGTAAGCACTTGCTAGAAACACATTTAACCCTTTGATCACATCTGCTGTTAACCCAATCCTTGCCAGTGTCATTAGTACAGTGACATTGCATATTTTTTTAGCACTGATCACTGTATTAGTGTCACTGGTCCTCCAAAAATTGTCAAAATTGTCAATTAGGTGTCTGATTTGTGCACCGCAATATCAGAGTCCCACTATAAGTAGCCACTACTAGTAGTAAATAAATAAATAAAAATATCCCATAGTTTGTAGATGCTATAACTTCTTGCACAAACCAATCAATATTTGCTTATTGAGAGTTGTTTTACCAAAATTGGTAACACAATTGGCCTAAATTAATGAAGAAATTTGTTTGTTTTTTTTTCAAATTTTTTTTATTGGATATGTTTTATAGCAGAAAGTAAAAAATATAGATTTTTTTTTTCCAAATTTACAGCCTTTTTGTGTTTATAGTGCAAAAAATAAAAACCACAGAGGTGATCAAATTCCACCAAAAGAAAGCTCTATTTGTGGGGAAAAAAGGACATGATTTTTTTTTTGGGGTACAGCATCGCACGACCGCCCAACTGTCAAAGTTGTTAAAGTAATGCAGTGCCATATTGCAAAAAATGGCCTAGTCATCTGGAGCTGAAGTGGTTAACAAGTCTCCCAGACCTAAATGAGCAATTTAACCTTGCACTGTTGGCATAACCCAACTGCAAGGGATCATTTACAAGTTTCTTGGAATTGAGCTTTAAGCTCTTATGATGAATGTTAAGCTTTCTAAATATTTTGTAACTAGGAAAGCCTGATCATAAGCGCATGCTATGGGATAATGGAATGTTATTTTCCAGAGGTTATATATAAAATCTAAATGCTATTTAACTTTATATTTTTTTGTTAAATAGTGCTGAAGAATTAGGACCTGTTAGGTTTATTTCCTTTTCTCATTGGATATTTCATCTTACTTCCTGTCTCCAATGACTCAAAAAGCAATTCAATGGGGGTTATTTACTAAAGGCAAATCCACTTTGTACTAGAAGTGCAGTCGCTGTAGATCTGAGGGAGACATGCAAGGAAAATAAAAAATAGCATTTTAGCTTGCACATGATTGGATGATAAAATCAGCAGAGCTTCCCCTCATTTCAGATCTTCCCCTCAGATCTACAGCGACTGCACTTCCAAGTGCACTTGTAGTGCAAAGTGGATTTGCCTTTTGTAAATAATTTGCGGTTCTAACTGTAAGAGATCAACCCTCTAACAGGGACACCGATATAACCCAACAACCCTGACAAAGGTTAACCCCCCTTATTCTATCCAAAAATTAAAAGAAACAAAAAGGGTTTGGCTAGAGACCTAGTTTAACCTTTTGCTACTTCACTACCATACACTTCGGTGTATAGGTTTCTCACTCGGCACCAACTGTCTCAACCACTGTTGAGCTGATATTGTCACAGAACTTGTTTTTCTATTTTTATACATTTATTTGTCACGATATATCTATCACTCAAACCAATCAAGGTTTTTTGTCACTATATTTAACCACAATTGTTTTCTTAGCCTTTATTTTGCCTCTTTGCATTCGTTTAGTATAAACTTTTATATTTCATATTATAAGTTTTTACTGTGCTCATGTCATGAGGTTTTATGCTTTTATATTCATTTATATCTAAGGTAGATAGAGGTTGGTACCACGCCACATTTGGCAAACATCCTTTTCTCTTTTATTTTTCATCATTAAGACAGTTCACTTTTTAACCATACCCATATAGTACCTATTCTCTAGGTACTAAATTTCCTCTAAAGCGCTACATATATCCAAAACCCATTCTTAACCTTTTGCTACTTACATAGGTTATAAAAAAGGACATGCATTTTATTTGGGTACTTCGTCGAACAACCGCCCAATTGTCAAAGTAATGCAGTGCCAATTGTCAAAGAAATCAACCCTCACCTCTAATGTCCCATACACGCGATCGAAAATTCCGACAGCAAAACTCTGATGAGAGCTTTTTGTTGGAAAATGCGATCGGGTGTATGCTCCATCGGTCTTTTGCTGGCGGAATTTCAGCCAGCAAAAGATTGAGAGCATGTTCTCTATTTTTCGGTCGGAAAAAGTTACTATCCGAAAATACGATCGTCTGTACAAATTCCGACATGCAAAATTCCTACGCATGCTTGGAAACAATTCGACGCATGCTCGGAAGCATTGAACTTAATTTTCTTGGCTCATCGTAGTGTTATTCGTGTAGCGCTGGCTCCTGACGAGCAGGCGCTATTGTTTTTGAAAATTAAGTTGCCTGAAGCCACAGTTGGGCTTCAGGATAATTTTACGAAATTTCTGGTTTCAGTACCAGTCCAGCTGGGTTGCACTGGGTTCTCCTTGGCCGCAGGTGTTGCTGTCACCGCCGACAAGGGTAGAAACGCAGTCTAGCTGGATGCATTGAATGCCACTTATCTCTCGGAACCAGCCCAGTGGGAGTGTTCTCCTGCTGTGAATTCTGGGGGGTGGTATTTAAGGTACCAACGCCATGTTGGCGGGGGATTATTTTCTGTCTATTTGGTTCTGGTGGTCCTCCTGACCCAGCCCTATGGCCCTCCTGGCCTGGGGTGCGGAACCATGCATCCTGCATCTCGGGGCTGGCTAGCCCGAGGCAACGTAACTGAAGGGACAGGCCTGTGCCGTCTCAACTGAAGGGAGAGGCCCAGCAACTGAAGTACCCCAGGGGAGGACTCGCACAGGAGAAGGCACTGCAAGGCTGGCTTCTCTGACGGAGCCTGGAGACTTAGTTGAAGGATGCAACCTGGATCAACACGCATATGTTATCGCCGGATCGGCTGAGAGAAACTGGTACCGTATGTTAGTTCTTTAAAAGTTCATCCAATCCCTCAGTGACGCTAGAGTGTAACATACAAGTCTGTGGCAGAGACTTTACCGAGCATCCTACCGGCTGCTTGGCCTAGTGACAGAGGTCTATCCGGGGGGTAAATGAATCCAGTTTGTGGAGCAGTAATATTTTCTGGATTCGTCTAGTATCTTCACCCTGCAATCTTAAGTACTTGAACTCACCCCTAACCCTCTACCCTTTATTACAAGACTTTATCTTCTTTTCCTAAATAAATAACCCAAAAGAGGATTCAGTGTCAGTCTCAACATTACTTTGGGCCACTTTCCACGGGAAACCCAAGACTGAGAAGCAAGTAAGTAAGGTAACGGTAAGCCCAAATAAAACCAGCAGTTCCTTTGGGGGTCAGTGTTACATTTGTCAGTGCGTTCTTGGTGGTCGAAAGGTCAGAGAACTTTTGTGTGACCATGTGTATGCAAGGCAAGCTTGAGCGGAATTCCGTCGAAAAAACATCCAAGTTTTTTCCGACGGAGAATCTGCTCGTGTGTACGGGGCAAAAGAGGGACACCGATATAACCCAACAACCCTGACAAAGGTTTACCCCCCTCATTCTATCCAACAATGAAAAGAAAAAAAAGAGTTTGGCTTGAGACCTAGTTTTACCTTTTGCTACTTACATACCGTAGGTTATAAATTGATGGCAGCACTAGAGGATGTATATATATATTTTTTTGTACGTGAGTAAAAAAATTGCTGAGAGCTTTTATTAAAGCGTTTGCAAGTCAATATTATCTTATGCGGTTATTCAGCTTCTTAAGCATACATTGTCTTCCAGCTGTTTACTTCAAAGAGTTCTAAGAATGCCAACAAATAATAGCTTTAAAGTTTAAGCTTCAAACGTAGCAGTACTCACAGAAACCCTACTGACCAGAGAAATGGATGATGCTTTGTAACAATCTCAGTGCTGTGAAGTTTGAGGATTTTGTAATAAAGCGTGAAAGAAGCATTGAGTTTTAAGTCAAAACTGTCAATGGTTTAGCTAAGCAAAATGTGAAAGCACTACAAAGTCACAGCAAGAACCGAAGAAAAATAGGTATAAATGTATTAGCAAAAATTGAACTGAAATCTGTCTTTTTGTAAACTAGACAAGTGGGGATGAATTTTTGTATTTTGGAATTTCTTTACCTTTCATTGCTGACAAGATTCTTCAATTAGCAAATAGCACTGATCACAAAGTGCTGGGGGCAAAGTGATATCAAAGCTCAACTCCCGAACCCAACTGAAACAAAAAAATAATTGCCTTCCCTTGTCTCCGGTTCTGTTCCCCAAAGACAAAATGCTTTGTGCTCCACCGGATCTCTTCCAGGTCATACAACCCATTTCTGTGAGCTTTGGAGAATGCAGCAGGCAACAACGCTCACCTCATTAAGAAGAATAAGATCTGTGACATTACATGATCAGCCAGAAAGCTGCAGGATCTAAAGTATGTACATGATGATTTTTTTTTTAAATTTGATGGGCAAGGGAGTGTTACAAAAGGTGAAGTTTGGCTTTAACAGATGCCCGCCCCCCTTTACCAGTGAAAAAGCAATTGGAAATGCTATATGTAGGGCATAGCCCAGCCTGTTCTAATTTTTTAGGGCAATAAATGACTATTGCACTAATGTGATATTTTCATTATTAAATGTTAGTTTTATTTTATCCAAAGTGGAACTTCCGCTTATTTGAACCCCCCCCCCGTTGCCACATTTGGCACCTTTCGGGGGGAGCGGGTACCTGTTTCTGACAGGTACCCTGTCCCCACTTCCGTCGGACCTCGCCGGGGTGAGGTACGTCACAAGTCCCCCTCCTCCTTCTTTTCCTGCTG
The DNA here is from genome assembly GCA_028564925.1 of Lithobates sylvaticus. NCBI lineage: Eukaryota > Metazoa > Chordata > Amphibia > Anura > Ranidae > Lithobates > Lithobates sylvaticus. The sequence continues at coordinate 100,042,023 of CM053030.1, read as the reverse complement.
CCGGGCCAGTAAGAGAGCACAGCACCCTTATGCATGTGCAGTAGGGACCCGGCTGTGCAGCTGCAAGGCTTCACTGCTGGGTTTCCTTATCGGCAATGACGGCGGCAGCACCCAGACAGCCGATGGAAACATCATCTGGGGTGCCGACATCGCTGGATTCCAGGACAAGTAAGTCCTGGATATTAAAAGTCAACAGCTACAGTATGTGTAGCTGCTGACTTTTCATTTTTGGAGGGGAAGGCTGGAACTCCGCTTTAAAATATTTATGGCATAGATCAGTGAAGTAAACCTTCTTACCTGAAACTTGTGTTTTTAATCTGTATAAGATGTACATGGTGAAAAGTGTTGTTTTTTTACGCACAGTCTATAGTAGAGTAAATCTTCAAAATTCTGTATCAGCGGTTTCAGTTTGTGTGGAAATATAACCCATACGGGATGACACTACATAGATTAATGCATGACCCCTGTCTGTAGTCTGAGAACTGACACTGAAACTATATATCCCACAATCTTTGGTTCTCTCAGTCTAGTGCTCTGCAGGTGAAAGCTACACAGTAAATAAATCTAACACAGGGCACAAGCAGGCTGAGCATTCACAGGCACACACAGCGCAATTCATTTTATTATTCAAAGCAAACTCACTCATCCATCCATGTCTCAATGCTTTATTTTGTTGCAAAAATCACTTTAGAAAAGCCCCCCTAGCGATTCTGGGCAAGACCATCCTGAGTAAGGGAAGATAATGCAAGTAGCATTTACTTTCTGGATTCCATCTGCCCTTAGCTCAGAAATGACAGCAGGAGGGAGTGCTAAGTTGAGAAAGCCCCCCCCCCCCTCAAGATGAAAGAAAGAAATGCCAATGGGATATTATTTTTTTATAATAATATTTTGGCCTAGGCCAGAAACCAGGAAGCCACTGAAGAAATGTAAAAAAAAAGTTTAAAATAAGAAAATATAATATACAGTACCTTCCTATCTATTTACTAATGCTAGCAGCATAGGGATAACAAATAGGTAAAGTGATATTAAAGCCTACATTTTATTAAAATAAAAAAAGGGGTTATATTTACCTGATCTGTGTAATGGTTTTGCACAGAGCAGTCCCTACTTCCTCTTCTGGAGTCCCCAACTGGCACTCTTCTCTCCTTCTTCCCGAGGGTGCCCCATAGCAAGCCATGTGCTACAGGGGCACCCATGTGGGCATGCTCCCAAGCTGGGCTGTGTTCATCCATAGACACACACAGCCATGCCCCCCACTTGCTTTCCACAGGATTTGACTGATAGCAGCAGGGGCCTATGGCCGAGAGTGAAGGGAGAAGAACTGCAGCTGGGACAGAGCTGGATTGCTGCCAGAACTCAGATGAGTGTTTTATTATTTTTTGGGGGGGGGGGGCAGTTAGTGGGGAGTGTTTTTACCTTGCAGAGAATGCATTTATGTAAAAACTGTTAGAATTTAAAACCACTTTACTGTTTATTGAGAGAGTTTAGTTCCACTTTAAGTTGTTATATTACTCTAAAATAATTCAATCTGTGAGTCATTTCGTTTGTCACCTGGTTATTCTGTAAGCATTTTTGGGATGACCAGTGATACACTTATGAGCAACAGTTCCTGTGGCAAGTCATCAGATTTGTGCATACAGTATCTCACAAAAGTGAGTACTCCCCTCATATTTTTGTAAATATTATATCTTTTCATGTGACAACACTGAAGAAATGACACTTTGCTACAATGTAAACTAGTGAGTGTACAGCTTGTATAACCGTGAAAATTTGCTGTCCCCTCAAAATAACGCAACACACAGCCATTAATGTCTAAACCACTGGCAACAAAAGTAAGTACAACCCTAAGTGAAGATGTCCAAATTGGGCCCAATTAGCAATTTTCCCTCCCCGGTGTCATGTGACTCGTTGTGAGTCAGTGTTACAAGGTCTTAGGTATGCATGGGGAGCATGTGTGATAAATTTGGTGTTAACGCTCTCACTCTCTCATACTGGTCACTGGAAGTTCAACATGGCACCTCATGGCAAAGAACTCTCTGAGGATCTGAAAAAAAGAATTGTTGCTCTACATAAAGATTGCTTAGGCTATAAGAAGATTAACAAGACCCTGAAACTGGGCTGCAGCACGGTGGTCAAGACCATACAGCAGTTTAACAGGACAGGTTCCACTCAGAACAGTCCCCACCATGGTTGACCAAAGAAGTTGCACGTGCTCAGCGTCATATCCAGAGGTTGTATTTGGGAAATAGATGTACGAGTGCTGCCAGCATTGCTGCAGAGGTTGAAGGGGTGGGGGGTCAGCCTGTCAGTGCTCAGACCATACGCCGCACACTGCATAAAATTGGTCTGCATGGCTGTCGTCCGATGGCAAGAAAAGTGAGTACTCCTCTAAGTAAAAAATTTCCATATTGGGCCCAAAGTGTCAATATTTTGTGTGGTTACCATTATTTTCCAGGACTGGCTTAACCCTCTTGGGCATGTAGTTCACCAGAGCTTCACAGGTTGCCACTGGAGTCCTCTTCCACTCCTCCATGATGACATCACGGAGCTGGTGCATGTTAGAGACCTTGCGCTCCTCCACCTAATGTTTGCGGATGCCCTACAGATGCTAAAAAGGGCTTAGGTCTAGAGAAATGCTTGGCCAGTCTATCACCTTTATCCTCAGCTTCTTTAGCAAGGCAGTGGTCATCTTGGAGGTGTGCTTGGGGTCTTTATCATGTTGGAATACTGCCCTGTGGCCCAGTCTCCGAAGGGAGGGGATCATGTTCTGCTTTAGTATGTCACAGTACATGTTGGCATTCATGGTTCCCTTAATGAACTGTAGCTCTCCAGTGCCAGAAGCACTCATGCAGCCCCAGACCATGACATTCCCACCACCATGTTTGACTGTAGGCAAGACACACTTGTCTTTGTACTCCTCACTTGGTTGCCACCACACATGCTTGACACCATCTGAACCAAATAAGTTTATCTTGGTCTCATCAGACCACAGGACATGGTTGCAGTAATCCACGTCCTTAGTCTACTTATCTTCAGCAAACTGTTTGTGAGCTTTCTTGTGCATCCTTTAGAAGAGGCTTAAATTCTGGAAACCACAGCCATACAGACAAATTTGATGCAGTGTGCAGCATATGGTCTGAGCACTGACAGGCTGACCCCCCACCCCTTCAACCTCTGCAGCAATGCTGGCAGCACTCATTCGTCTATTTCCCAAAGACAACCTCTGTCTATAACGCTAAGCACGTGCACTCAACTTCTTTGGTCGACCATGGCGAGGCCTGTTCTGAGTGGAACCTGTGCTTTTAAACCCCTGTATGGTCTTGGCCACCGTGCTGCAGCTCAGTTTCAGGGTCTTGGCAATCTTCTTATAGCCTAGGCCATCTTTTTATGTAGAGCAACAATTATTTTTTTCAGAACCTCTGAGAGTTCTTTGCCATGAGGTGCAATGTTGAACTTCCAGTGACCAGTATGAGAGAGTGACACTTGAATTGCGGGGTAAGTAAATATTGTTAATATAAGAGGCATATGTATTCTTACTTGAATCTTGTGCCTTGTTTATTTCTTTCAGATCTGTATTGTAATCCAATTTGAAGCTAAGACCAATTGCTGCTACTCTCGCTCCTTGTGCAGGGTGACTGGTCTTGTATCTGCCTTCCTTCTGCAGTTTGGTGTAAGCAGCCTGGGTGGGCCTATTGTGTCTCTCCCACAGTTCTGTTCTCTGCATTGGCTATGTACACCGGTATTTTTACTACGTAAAACTGGACTTCCGAAGGTATTTGGAGCTCTCAAAGTAGATTTATCTTATCTGTGGCTATTAGGAAATATATTTACCGCTAGCCCCGTCACCTGGTATGGATTTAAAGGGAATCCCTATGACGAAAAAACGGCCCCCAGATATAAGGGGGCCCCCAGATACTGGCCTCCCACCCTATGTGAATGAGTATGGGGTATGATCTACCCCTACCCATTCACCTAAGGGAGGATGCTGGGACTGTGACATCATATGGGGGCGGGGTCACCATGTGACATGAGCCAGTGGCCCCGCCCCTTGTCCCTATATAACTGGCAGCGCAACACGTCTGAGCCATTAGAAGAGGAGACAGCGACGAGTCAACATCGGAAGAAGAACAAGAAGCAGAAGAAGAAGAAGCTGAAGCAGAAGGCGACAGCGACGGTGACAGAAGCTCGGGCCACCGCTAGTGAAAGAGCTGGAAGAAGAAAGCGGAGGCCCGGTGAGAAGAACAGAAGAGCTGTACAAGACCCCCTGAAGTCGGAACAAGACCCCCAGACGACGGCGGCGATGAAGGAGAAAGCCGGGCTCCTCCGCTAGTAAAAGAGCTAGCAGAAGATAGCGGAGGAGTCGGGCGAGAAGACCCCCAAGACGGAAGAAGACCCCCGGAGCTGTGCAATAAAGTATTTTAAAAATTTGTGTTTTTCTTATTTACACTTTTTTTCCCTTGGGTGAATGGGTAGGGGTACATCGTACCCCATACTCATTCACATAGGGCGGGGGGCCGGTATCTGTGGGCCCCCTTATTAAAGGGGGCTCCCGGATTCCGATAAGCCCCCCGCCCGCAGACCCCGACAACCAACGGCCAGGGTTGTCGGGAAGAGTCCCTTGTCCTCATCAACATGGGGACAAGGTGCTTTGGGCCCCCCTTTCCCCAGGGCACCCCCCATTTTGAGGGCACGCGGCCTGGTATGGCTCAGGAGGGGGGGTGCTCGCTCGTCCCCACCCCCTTTCCTGACCGGCCGGGCTGCGTGCTCGGATAAGGGTCTGATATGGATTTGGGGGGGACCCTCACGCGCTTTTTTCAGCGTAGGGACTCCCTTTAAATCCATACCAGGTGACGTGGCTAGCAGCGGCATTCACTTCCTTCGCTAGTCCGTCTACCTGGAGTCACGTTCTAAATGAACAAAGACAAAGGACCATCACCATACTGGCCAGAAGACCCACATGAAAAAAATCTGTATGCTTTATTTAGAAAAAAGTGCAGGGTAATAGGGTGTGTTCAGTTTTAACCACAACCATTATACTTTTTATTTACCAAATTTATTGGATGATCCTACAACAGGACTGGAGACAAGCTCACATATTTCCTTTGCAAAATAAACAGTGCTAAGATACTCATACTTATTTGTACATTTATGGAAGGGTCACAGGTTATCTGTGTGGCGCCGACACTTTTTCAAAGTGTGCGCTATTTTTGTAAATTTAGTTTTTCCCAAAACTATAACAGTTTTGGGGTTAATTGTTCTAGGTTATACTTTGACATCAGTTTGGCTGGGCTGTACTAGAGTTCTGCCTGGTCATAGATGAGGTGAGCACCTGTGACCAGCTGAGAATGCAGTCTGGTTGGACGCATTAGGTACCAATCTTTTCCTGGAGCCAATCAGTGGGCGCGTCTGGCCCTGCTGTGTATTCCGGGAAGGGGTACTTAAGGTGGAAGTCACGCGTTAAGGCTTCCGCTCTCCACTCCTGGTTGGTTCCGGTCTGGGCCAGCCCCGTGAGGGGTCCCGGTCCAGGAGTGTCTGCTGCCCCGGTAAGCCTGGTCATCCTGACCAGTCCCAGAGGCCCTCATGGTCTGGGGTGGGGATCCATCCGTTTCCGAGCCTCGGAACTGACTAGTTCGAGGCGCAGTAACTGAAGGAGGATTCTGAAGTATCCCGGTGTTCTCTCAGGATTGAAGAGGCACAGCAACTCGACAGGTGACCGGGGGTGGACTCTTCGGAGGAGGGCCAAGCACGGGGCTGGTTGAATCCGCATTTCCTACGGTATAGCCAGAACGGCTAAAAGATACAGGTACCATAGGAAAAGTTCCTAACCCATCCTTCGGTTACAACCAAGTCTGTGGCAGAGACTTCTACATGTTCACTTAAAGTTTCACTGGAGTGTGTTTTAGCCACAGGTTTGGCTTTGCAGTTTACTTACATGCGGATATCAACATATACTTGGTGTAGTGACTATTGCATAGGGAACACATTGAACGTGGGAATGCCACAGACTTTATTTATAGGCATTTAATCATATCCTCTGCCTGCACCTGTGCCAATATTTGCCTTTTCAAGTGTTACTATTCGTGATGAGCAACAGGAGACAGATTTATTCTCTACATTGAGAACTTTTTTCCATTTTTTGATATAAGGGAAAATAACTATATTATCCTCCTCATCAACACATCAGCAGAATATGTACATTTTCTATTTGGTTTCCATATAGTGCATCCTCCTCTTTTTCCTTTCTCCCTTCCTCACGGATATTTCCCTCTCCACATCCCATTTTGGCTCGAGCCTTACCGGGACCTCTGTGTAGATACCCCTGTCTATAGTCAGCTATTGGTATCTGCATATACTCGTCATTAGCGAGTGTGGGTTATCTACACACAGATCTCTGGCGTCCGGACGTATTGTTTTATGTTGTTTGACCATTTTTTGTTCTGTGTCCGTTTTGTCCTGTTTGTTGTTGCACCTTGGATTTATTTTTGACATGATATTTCTAATGGTAGTCATTTAGCTGCATATGTCAATCACTTTTAATTGATCTGATTGTGGAATTATATGTTAATTAATTTTTCCTCTTTTTTGTATTCACAATAAATTAATTTTTTGTACTACTGCCTTCTTCTTTGCACGTTGTGACACTCTTTTGGTCATCTGGTTCTTGTCTGCCTAGACAAGAACATACCAGTTTTTTTTGTATTTGATATGACATAGTCTTGACCAGAGTGACACTGTCCACATTGGACTAGCAGGATTTGAAGAGATTTTTTGGTGTTTCATGTGACACCTTTATCACAGATTCCCTATTTCCCGTTTTTTGTTAGTTCACTTAAAGTTTCACAACCTAGTCTGTGGCAGAGACTTTGCTAAGTCTGAATCGCTTGTTGGCTGCTAAGTCGACAAAACAAGGGTTTATCCAACAGTGAAGAGTCCAGTTGCGAGTGGCTACTCCCTGGATTATCTAGAGAGACATTTATTTGAATGTCAGCAGTTCTACAGTGCCTGAGCTTTATCACCCATGCCCTCTATTCCCAACTGAGAGACTGTGTCTTGTTTCAATGTTTTTTTGCAAATACAAATCCTCAAAAGGACTTTGAGTGTCAGTCTCAGCAATTACTGGGTACTAACCCTGGGAACACCTAGACGAGAACGACGAGCTACAAGGAGGAGGTAATCGATAAGCCCAGAAATCCATAGCCGCCCTGCACAGGGTTATTGGCGCTACATCTGCTTGTCTTTTTTTTTTTTTTTTTAGTTTTAGTCCTATCTGTTTGCTCTTTCAACCCACTTCTTATTTTTCATGTATATTATTGATCTCCCTGCTCCTCCCTATCTGCTTTTACAATGGAGTCCATCCATCAAAGTCATGAAGAGATGAGATAAGATCTAAGTGATTCTTATTCCATTTGCACGTTGAATCTGCAGGAAGTGTGTTTTTTTCATTAAAGTGTTTTGGGAAAATTAGATGTATTATGTCATGTTATGTGAGAAGATCAATTAGCTGTTGCTATCAGTTATGAAATATTTACCCTGTACCTCACTTAGGAGGACACAGAATTCATTCATAGTGTACACATCATTAATTGTAGAGATCACTATTGCTATTATTTTTTTGGAATCCGTGTCAATGCGTTTTGTAGCAATTTGCTCTTCTTCAGGACCGGGTTAGGCTATTGTTGCAGCTTAACCTTACTGTGTAGCCTAATCAGAAGTTCAACACTCCAATCTACAATGGATTATGCAAGTATTACATACATAACAATATGGGTGGCAGAGTGGTGTTGTGGATAGCACTTTTGCCTAGCAGTAAAGATGGTTGCTGGTTCAAATCCCAACCACAACACTACCTGCCTGGAGTTTGCATGTTCTACCTGTGCCTGCATGGGTTTCCTCTAGGGGTTCCTCCGGTTTCCTCCCCCGCTCCAAAGACATGCTTGTAGGTTAATTGGATCCTGTCTAAATTGTCCCTAATATGTGTATGTATGAATGTGAGTTAGTGACCTTAGAGTGTAAGCTCCTTGAGGGTAGGGACTGATGTGAATGTACAATATATATGTAAAGTGCTGCATAAATTGACTGCGCTATATAAGTACCTGAAATAAATAAAATAAAATAACATACTGTTAGGCTAGGTTTTCACTAGTGCGACTTTTCATGCGATTTGGGACTGAAAAGTCGCATGACATGTCGTACCCCATGATTTCCAATGAGTTCCGTTGATATCTGTGCGACTTCAAAGTAGTCCCTGCACTACTTTGGTCCCACTTTGATGCGCCTTGAGGTCCATAGAACTCAAGAATACACAGGCATTGCTTCAAGTCACGGCAAAAAATCGCGGCAAAATCGCGCAACTTTGGGGACGCAATAGTGGAAACATAGCCTAAAGCATATAGCCATACACATGTACATAAAAGATTTCATAAATATACCAATACATGGGATAGAGTTGCATATATCAAATACTCTTTACCAGAACTGCATAAATTACCATGCAAGAGAATCACACAGATCCATAGCTGGTCTCATAATTGGCTTCCCTTGTACATGGACAACCCGGGTGCCAGCCACAGCATTCCATCTCCATTCTCCATTGAGAACATAAAAGAATGTCAGCCACACTCCACTTTGCTCCTCTTGCAGTATTTTTTATTAATCAATAAACTGACTGCATATAGCAATACATCCACTCAAAAAACACCTGACTCCGGAGAAGTCTGGCCAGAAGTGGTCTTAATGAAAGAATTGCAGTCAAAAAAGTAATGTATCCAACGTGGAAACAAGGCTATGTGACTCAGCTATGCACGAAAACATAGGAACTGGGATGCAGACAAAAAGGGCAGCAGATGCTCTGGACTGATGAGTCAACATTTTAAATATTTGGCTGTAGCAGGAGGCAGTTGTAGGTGAAGGGCTGGAAAGTAAAGAGTAAAGATGAGCCGGAAACCCCCCCCCCCCCCCCCCCCAGTTCGGTTCGCACCCTAACTTGCGAACAGGCAAAAAATTCAGACAAACACACGAAAACTGTTAAAGTCTATGGGACATGAACATGATAAATCAAAAGTGCTAATTTTAAAGACTTATGCAAGTTATTGTCATGAAAAGTGTTTGGGAACTGTTAGGGAATGGCTCATGAACACATACATGGGTTGGAGTGATGCTTTAACCTTATATTGAATATATAGGCTGGAATGCACACAGCAAGGCTTAAAGCGGAGCTGCACCCGCACAAAAAATATTAAAAGTCAGCAGCTACAAATAGTGCAGCTGCTGACTTTTAATAAATGGGCACTTACCTGTTCCTGGTTCCAGCGGTGTAGGCAGAATGTGACAAGAGACTGCTCGTCTCTCGCTGCCCCGCCGCCATCCTCTGTCAGGGAATCAGGAAGTGAAGACGCAACGTCTTCACTGCCCGGTTCCCTACTGCGCATGCGCGTATCTGCACCCTCCTCCCCCCTGAAAGGTGCCAATTGTGGCACCGGAGGGGGGGAGGAATCCGATAAGCGGAAGTTCCACTTTAGGGTGGAACTCTGCTTTAATGCTTAAATAAACTAGACTTTGCAGCTTGCAACAGCTCACAGGAAGTTACTTGTGGTTAAGAAGGCATATCTCGAAATGTTATTTTGCAGACAAGACACACACCTGGGCCTGGGCTTTAAGCCAATGTTCCAATATTTCAGAGAAGGTTGTTAAAAGGTTAGGATATATATATTAAGTTTTATATATATGTAGTTAAAAGGTTAAGTTATAAAGTTATATAAAAGGTCATATATAAATATAGATAAAAACAACAAAGAATTATATCAGACTATTTCCAGACAGCCTATTATGCAAATATATGTATTAAGTATACAAAATTGTATAACATGTAAACACCTGTAAGTGTATATGATTGATTGGGGACTTAGACCCCACATCCTGTGTAATTATGTAACCCTATATAACCTCTGAGATGCTTACAATACATTTGTATTTTATAAAAATCCATATGCTTTATGGTGTCTGTTTTACCCGATCGATCAAGGAAATCTCTTGGTGTCTGCTAAGGTCCAGCTCGAGCAAAGAGGGGCGCACTTGACCACTGACCACTTGACCACTGACCTTTCAGGGACCTGGGTCCTGCCCCAGGGGACATGTATCAATAAAAAAAAAAAGTTTTAAAAACGGCCGTTTTTTTCGGGAGCTGTGATTTTAGTAATGCTTAAATTAAAACAATAAAAATGAAATATTCCTTTAAATATCGTTCCTGGGGGGGGGGGGGGGGGGGGGGGGGGGCTTTTAGTATGCATGTAAAGTGGTGCAGTTTTCCCATGTTTAGAACAATACCACAGCAAAATTAAATTTTTAAAGGAAAAAAAGTCATTTAAAATTCCACTCGAGGGGGCGTGTCCAAGATGGCGACGGGAGCGGACGTCTTTTAACACCGCTCCGCCGCCCGGACCACATATCCGCTGATCCGTTGGGACCCCCGCAGTCCCCCGCTCATGCCCGGGTATAAAAAGGGCGGATCAGCGCGCCGACAGAGCCTACGAAAGACCGGGCCCACGCCGCCGCGTGCTGGGGAGAAGGCCGCAGCAGCGCACATCTCCACGATGGCAGAGCAACCAGGGGAGGTGAGTCCAGGGGCAGTAGCAGATCCCCAGGCCCCCCCGGAGCATGCAGCGCTCTTGGAAGCCATAAATGGCTGCAGAACGGCCCTCACTGAAAAAATAGATCATGTGCACATTGAGGTGGGCCTGACTAGAAGAGACATTGATGCTTTTAAAGGTAGAGTGACAGAAGTTGAGCAGCGTGTGTCTTTGACGGAGGATATTCAGAGGGAACACTCGGCTGACATTCACTCCCTGAAAATCAGAGTCAAGCATCTAGAGTCGCGTGCTGAAGATGCAGAAAATCGCAATAGACGCAACAACCTGCGCATCATTGGCCTGCCTGAGGGAGCGGAGGGGAATGACACCCCCCAGTTCACAGAACAACTGCTGCGCACCCTTCTACCCAGGGCCTCATTTTCCTCCCATTTTGTTGTGGAACGTGCCCACAGGATCCCTGCAACAAGGGGACCGCAAGGAGCACCCCCGCGCACCTTTATTTTTAAGCTGCTGAACTACCGTGACCGTGATCTAATCCTGAGGGAAGCAAGGAACGTGGGGGAGCTCAAGTATGAGAATGCCAAACTCCTCATATTCCCAGATTACTCCATTGAAACCCAGCGACAGAGGAAGTCATTTGATCATGTGAGATCCCAGCTTCGCGCCAAGAACCTCAAATATAGTATGCTGTTTCCCGCCAGACTGCGAGTCCAGGACGGAGAGAGAGTGCGATTTTTTACATCGCCTGCTGAAGCATCTTCTTGGCTGGATACGATCCGCACTGGATGAGCAAGTATACATCTCTCTGATCCCTGTGTTTTACTACCCTTTGCAGTTGTGTACCTGAATTTGGGGGTGGGGGGTCCTAATAGCGGTTACTGCCGTTTCCGAGCACCCCTTAGACATTGAGACTGTGGACGGGTGATGCCTGCTGTCTGCACGCGGACGAGGGCCCCCCCCCCCCTACTGATCTCCACTTCTCAGGATGAACTTCCCCCCTGCCTATCGTTTACTGTTTTTGTCCCCTGTCTTTTTGGGAAGACCTCGGCCATTCCTTATCTACACCCCTATGTTTTGGTTTCTACTTCTCCTCCTTTTTTTCATTACTGCTGCACAGGCTGGTAACAGATACTCTGCCACTTACCTCAAGAACCGCACCCCCAGCTTGCTGGGAGACTGGCACCACATTTTATATCCGGGCGACCCCAGTTTGGAGGGGTTGATGGACATATGTCTAAAATGCCTCTTGCACACGTTACCCCCATGACATGGCGACTTGCCGTGTGGTTTTTGGGAAGGAAAGTCACCCATAGTTTTACATGGGCTGGCGGGGAGGGAGGGGGGGGGGGTTGTTTTGTTTTTGTTACTGGTTTTACTACTACTGTTACTTGACAAATTTAAAAGTGCTTATATGCTTGACACAGTCACTAGGGCCTCTGATACTGAAGCTCCTTGGGAGCTGCTCTCTATGTACAACTGAATTGTGGGTACTCTGTCCGGGTCGGGTAAATGCCCCGGGTCTGCCCCGCTATTGATCATCTCCGGCATGCTATGTCGTCACTAACGATTGTTTCCTGGAACACCAGGGGCTTGAACTCCCCAGTTAAGCGGTCCCTGGTGTTTCAATTTTTGAAAACCCATAACCCTCACATCTGTGTGTTCCAGGAAACGCATCTAGTGGGCAAGAAAACCCTTAGTCTAAAAAAGGCCTGGGTGGGACACCAATACAACTCGACGTACTCCAATTTTGCAAGAGGGGTCACCATTCTTGTACGTAAATCACTTCCATTTAAACTCCTGGGGCTGGATCTTGACCCGGACGGCAGATATATAGTGTTGCATGCCATGATTGAAACATTAGAACAGGTGCTTGTGGGCATCTTTATCCCTCCCCCTGCCTCGGTTAAACTGCTTCATAAACTGAGTCTCCTCCTGGCAAACTATGGGACTGACAACCTCCTGCTTATGGGAGACTTTAATATGACGCCAAATCCAGGGTTGGATCGTCTCAACTCATCTGGGGGTCCCACCTCGGATCTCTCGAACTGGGCTGACACTTATGGGCTGACGGATCTTTGGAGATGGAGGAATCCCTCTGAGAGATCCTACACATGCCACTCAGCCATGTACAGAGCACTCTCGCGCATAGATCTGGTATACGCGGGGACACCTCTCCTACCCAGGGTACAGGAAATCTCTATTCTTCCACAGGGGATCTCTGATCACACCCCACTTCTCCTCCGGCTGTCCCTGGAGGGATCTCCCGGGGACAGGCTGTGGAGACTATCCAGGTTCTGGATATCTGACCCCAGGGTGGACTCCGAGTTCCGTTACCAAATGGAAACATACTGGATGCTCAACCCGGGTACAGCCTCCCCAGCGGTGGTCTGGGATGCCTTTAAGGCCTCCTCTAGGGGGCACTATCAGAAGATCATAGGGAAAATTAGGAAACAGCTGAAGGCGGATATTCTGGAAGCGGAGGGCAGGGCACTCACTTTGGAACAGCAGTTTGTGTTAACGGGGGACCCGGAGGTTCACGACAGGTTCCAAAACAGCACCAGGGAGGTTATGCTAATGCGTACCTCTCTCACTAAGAAAAAAATGCTCCAGCAGTCGCAGAGAATCTTTGAGGAGGGTGAAAGGGGAGGCAGGCTATTGGCATGGTTGGCTAGGGAACAGACAGGGTCCATGAGTGTGCCCTCGCTGGTAGACGGAGCTGGGGTCAGAATGACCTCCTCCAGGGAGATCAGCGAGAGCTTTACGACCTACTATGCAGACTTATATTCCACACGAGTGAACTACTCCATGGAAAACCTACATATCTACCTCTCTGATGTTGACTTCCCAGTATTGACTGACACATATAGATCCCAACTAGACTCGCCCATTACAATCCTAGAAGTCCAACAGGCCATAGCCTCACTCCAAGCGGGGAAAACCCCGGGACCGGACGGATTCCCCACAGAGTTCTACAGAACATATGCTGAAGAACTGGCCCCTAAACTACACTCCATGCTCCTCGCGGCACTGGGGGAGGGTGCACTCCCGGAATCTATGTCCGAGGCGGTAATAGTGGTCATTCCCAAGCCAGGGAAAGACCCAGAACTCTGCAAATCATACCGCCCAATCTCACTGATAGACGTAGATGCTAAGCTGCTGGCCAAGATCCTGGCAACTAGGCTGAACGGGGTGATCACGGCGATGGTCCACCCGGATCAGTCGGGCTTTATGCCAGGCAGGGGGACCGACATTAACATCCGCAGGTTGTTTACCCACATAGACATGGCAAAGGAGGGGGATAGAGGCCTGGTCGCAGCTCTGGACGCCGAAAAGGCATTTGACTCTGTCGAGTGGCTCTTCCTATGGCAGGTCCTGGAATGCTTCGGATTTGGCCCCAGGTTCATCTCCTGGATCCAACTCCTGTATAAAAACCCCACTGCCCGAGTTAGGGTTAATGGCCTGCTGTCTCCTCCCTTCAGCCTGCACAGAGGAACGAGACAGGGATGCCCCCTGTCTCCAGGGCTTTTCGCACTGGCGATTGAACCCCTAGCGATATTAATACGCCAAGACCACAGAGTGAGGGGCATAGAGGTTGGCGTGCTGCAGGAGAAAATATCCCTGTATGCTGATGACACCCTGCTTTATCTAGCGGACGCAGAAGCATCACTCCAGACCGCACTAGGAATAATAGAACAGTTTGTGAGATTCTCTGGCATACGAGTGAATTGGGATAAATCTGTCCTTTTTCCCCTTAACGACACTAACCCCAAAAATCCCACCAACATGCCCCTTCAGTGGGTAGAAGACTTCAAATATCTGGGTGTGATAGTTAAAAGCTCCCCCCGGGCATACATAGGAGATAATCTCTCCCCTCTGCTTACTCAGTTTGCCACTAGGTGCCAGACATGGAAAACGCTACCACTGTCCCCGGTGGGTAGGGTGAACCTCCTTAAAATGGTATACCTTCCGAAGTTCGTCTATTTCTTTAGGAACACCCCATGCCTGATCCCCAAAGCTTTTTTCCAGAAGATTGACACTATCATCTCCTCCTTCGTGTGGGCTGGGAAGACCCCAAGACTAGCAAAGAGAACGCTCCAGCTTCCCTTGTCTCAGGGGGGCTTGGCGCTGCCACACTTTCAATTGTACTACTGGGCGGCAGTACTGGTTACAGCCCGATGGTGGTTCTCCCAGCCCAAACAAAACCCGGCAGTTACTCTGGAGGCGGCGATCCTGGGGTCCTACGCTGCACTGTCTAACTTGCCCTATAGGGGGCCCAGGGCCCACCCCCAGGCCACGACCCTGATGCGTACCACTGTACAGGTATGGCAGAAGTCGAGGGAGGTATATAGGGAGGACGCGACCGTCTCGCCCCACACCCCTTTGTGGGGTAACCCTACCCTGCCGCACCTCTTTGGGGTTCCTGAACCCCAAATGTGGGCGGGGAGGGGTATAATCACTCTCAGGCAAGTCTTTAAGGATGGCTCCTTCCGCTCATTTGAAGATCTGCAGGCCCAGTACGCACTACCGAACACTATGAGGTTTAGATACTATCAGTTCAGACATGCAATACTAGCCCAATTTCCAAATCCCCTGACACTCCAAACGGACGCAGTGGAAAGACTGCTTATTGCAAAACTACTGGACAAACCGCTATCCTCCCTCTATTTTTACCTCTCAGCTGCGCACATTACCTCCCCGACTAAGATATATGACAAGTGGAGGGCCGACATACCTGAGCTGACCGAGGAGATGTGGGAGGATGTTGTCTCAGACTACACCACAAAAATGATCTCGGCAAAGGATCGCTTTATCCAGCTTAAGATGCTACATAGGGCATACTACACACCTGTTAGGCTGGCTAGGATATACCCTGGGGCGAGTGAATTTTGTTCAAGATGTGGAACCTCCGTGGGAACCTTTCTCCACGTGATGTGGTCCTGCCCTGTGCTGCGCCCCTACTGGGGAGCCGTTATTGAGGTACTGGACTCCTTTGGAGACTGGGCCCTACGTATGGACCCAGCCTTGGCACTCCTGGGATGTATGGAGGACGTTGAGGCCTCAAGACATGAAAAATTGTTCCTGTTCTACGCCCTGTATTATGCCAGGAGGGAAATCCTCCTGAAATGGAAGCAGGCCACCCCCCTACACTGAGCATGTGGAAAGCCACAATAAACTTGGTCCTACCCCTCTATAAACTCACATACGAGAGCAGAAACTGTCCCAAAAAGTTTGACAAAGTATGGTCCCAATGGGTCGATGCACATGGTTGTTGAATGGAACGTGCTGACTGTATTATATGTTATACTATCAGGTTTTTTAAAACGCAAGTGATAATGTTGTTCCGGATATTGACTCCTCCACCCCCCCCTCTCCCCCCCCAAGCCCATCCCCATTCCCCCCCCCCCCCGTCCCTACTCTCCAGTTTTTCCTCCTGCTTAGAAGATGCCTGGAATAACGACTTTGTTATTGTGCCTTATATTTCAGTGATGGGAAAATTGTGATCCTGCATTAATCTGCATTAATCCGCACTGTTTATGATGTATAGACCTTGCTGATTGTATATACCATTGGACAATGTGAACTGTGTCATTGTTAGTTGTTGCAATTATTTTTTTCAATAAAAACCTTTCTGTTAAAAAAAAAAAATTTGACTCGAACATCGGCTCATCCGAACTGGAAAGCTGTACAATAATGAGTGTCCGCAGGCAACAATGAAGCATGGTGGAGGTTCCTTGCAAGTTAAAGTGGAGGGCCACCCTAAAAAACAAAAAAAAACAAAACATTAATATTCTTAAAAAAATATAAAAAAAAAACATTTGAAAAAAAATAATTTTTTTACTCATCAGAAACCCCGGTTGCTAGGCAGTCTTCCTAATCTGCTTCTTCCTATTCAGCGGCGCTGTTTCTCTTAGTCTTCCTCCTCGGCGAGCGGCCCCGTTGTCTTCTGGGACATGTGTGTGTCCCAGGAAACAACAGGCCATTCACAAACCGATGCGAGGCTCGCGCATGCGCAGTAGGAAAAGGGCAGTGAAGCCGCAAGGCTCCACTGCCTGTTTCTCTTAGTTAGGATGGCGGCCGGCATCGCGGGCTCGCTGGACAGGTAAGTGTCCGTTAAAAGTCAGCAGCCATAGTGTTTTTTTTTTTTAAATGGCCAGAACGCCCCTTTAAGTGCTGGATTTATGCAAATGGAGTTGGAGATTTGGTCAGGATCAATTGTGTCCTCAATGCTGAGATTGTGGTTAGTTCTCCAAGATTTGTGGAACAACCTACCTGCTGAGTTCCTTCTAAAACTGTGTGCAAGTGTATCTAGATTCTAGAAGAATTGATCCTGTTTTGGACGCAAAGGGGGGACACACCAAATATTGATTTGATTTGGATTTCTTTTCTGTTCATTTACTTTCCATTTTCTTAATTGCTAAAAATAAACTATTATCACTTCTATTTCTGAAAGCATTCTTAATTCACAAAACGTTTTCCCCCCTTGCCTAAAACCTTTACACAGTAATATATATATATATATATATATATATATATATATATATATATATATATATATATATATATATATATATATATATATATATATATATAGTATCTCACAAAAGTGAGTACACCCCTCACATGTTTGTAAATATTTTAGTATATCTTTTCATGTGACAACACTGAAGAAATTACACTTTGCTATAATGTAAAGAGTGTACAGTTTGTATAACAGTGTAAATTTTCTGTCCCCTCAAAATAACTCAACACGCAGCCATTAATGTCTAAACCGCTGGCAACAAAAGTGAGTACACCCCTAAGTGAAAATGTCCAAATTGGGCCCAAGTAGTCATTTTCCCTCCCCGGGAGATAATAATTTATAATTACTATTGGGAAAATGGTAGACAGTAATAGAGACTGCCCTACCCTCATAAACTTTGTTCAGCATAAAAAGTGTTATACACAAGCTGTAGATGAACAAGCTGGAAAGCGCTATCTCAGTCATGCAATATAAAGGAAGCTGTTACAAATTCTCAGTTTATGATCTAATTGCTTACATTATACAGCTAATGATCTAAGGGAATGCATACAGAATTCAAAAGCTATATACACTGTAATGAAATGCTGAGAAAAAAACTGATATCTAAAGGTGTTGTATGTGAAAGCTAAACACTTTTCTATGGTTTATTGACTTATTTGGTCATTCATCAGTTGGAAGCTATTGATTTACTGCAGATGGACCGTCTCCAGCTAGTATTACTGTAATAATATACAGTCACAACCCCTGCTCCAAAGTGCACATTTAACATGTTAAGACATATCAGGAGATAATTAGATGTAATTCTTTTCGTCCATGAGGCGATTTGATAGATTGTATTTTTCACGGCAAATTAATTTCCACAGTGGTGGGTTATAATCCTCCAAGTCCTGTAAATTTGAAAATTGAGATAAAAAAATAATTTATTTTCTTCCAGAGCTCTTCAAGATATTCAATATTGTATCCTTTTTTTATCCTTTATAATGGCTTCCACCTACCTGTAATTTTTTTTTTAATTATGTTTGTTTAATTTTCACTTACTTCCTCTCTGGTGTATCCATTATCACTGGTACAGTAAGTGAGATCAAACCTATTTAACTGAGTTCCAAACAGCAAACGGCAGTAAAAACCCAACAACTATTTTATTTGGCCCCACTCTTACCCCCAAAAAGTTCATACAGTACACTTGTTTATTAGTAAAACAAATGTTATGAGCAAAATTGTGCTCATAAGTTTACATACTCTGGCAGAATTTATGATTTTTTGGACATTTTTCAGAGAATATGAATGATAACACAAAAACTGTTCTTTCACTCATTCTTAGTGTTTGGCAGAAGCCATTTATTATCAATCAACTGTGTTTACTCTTTTTAAATCATAATGAAAACAGAAACTATCCAAATGACCCTGATCAAAAGTTTACATACCCCAGTTCTTAATATCGTGTATTGCCCCCTTTAACACCAATGACAGCTTGAAGTCTTTTGTGGTATTTGTGGATGAGGCTCTTTATCTCCTCAGATGGTAAAGCTGCCCATTCCTCTTGGCAAAAAGCCTCCAGTTCCTGTAAATTCTTGGTGTCACGCACCTGGTGGTGATGAGTCTGATTAGCAGAGGAGGGCCTCCCTTGCGGCTCCCACTCTCGGTCCCCTGGTAAGGTGACAAGAAGACCAGGAGTCAGGAGGGGCACGGGTGCCTGGCAGGACTGTAAGACCGGTAACGAGAGATCCCTGGATCAGCTCAGCGGACAAGGTGAGTAGAGTGGACCGGATCAGAACTGCAGGTAAGATCAGCAAAGCAGGCTGGAACAGCAAAGCAGACTGGAACGGTAAAGCAGACTGGAACAGCAAGCGAACTGGAACAGCAGAGCAGACTGGAACAGCAAAGAAGACTGGAACAGCAAGCGAACTGGAACAGCAGAGCAGACTGGAACAGCAAAGCAGAATGGAACAGCAAGCAGACTGGAGCAACAGGCAGACTGGATCAGCACCACAGGCCGGATCAGGAAGGCCGACTGGAACAGCACAGCAGACAGGGTCAGCGGAGCGGGCTGGATCAGCTGGCAGACTGGAATAACACAGCAGACTGTAACAGCAAGCAGACTGGAGCAACAGGCAGGCTGGATCAGCACCACAGGCCGGATCAGGAAGGCCGACTGGAACAGCACAGCAGACAGGGTCAGCGGAGCGGGCTGGATCAGCTGGCAGACTGGAACAACACAGCAGACTGGAACAGCAAGCAGACTGGAGCAATAGGCAGACTGGATGGTCAAACAGGCCGAGTCAGGTATCAGGCTGGCAATGCAGTACAGGTGGGTAAGGCAGGAGAGAGGTCACAGACAAGCCAAGGTCGGGTGCAGGCGGAAAGCAGGAGGTCAAAGGGTAGCCGGGTCAAACACTGGTAACAACTGCAGATCAGGTATCAGGCACAGAACGCTGTAGAGCAGACAGCGGGGACCGTCTGTGAAGGCGGATTTAAATAGGCTCACTGGCGCCAATGGTGGCGCGCACCCATCCTCCCGCACGCGCTCTCGTTTGCGGGTGTGTGCGCGCACGTGCACGCGCGCACGCGCGCATGCGCAATGGTGCTCGCGAACGGGTACCAGGGACTCTAATGCGGCGGTTGCTGGCAGGATCTTCATGACACTTGGTCTGTCTTGCATGAACTGCAGTGGGAACTGAGTGGTTCAATGATATTGAGGTCAGGAGACTGAGATAGTCACTCCAGAACCTTCACTTTATTCTGCTGTAGCCAATGACAGGTCGACTTGGCCTTGTGTTTTGGTTTATTGTCATGTTGAAATGTCCAAGTACGTCCCATGTGCAGCTTCCTGGCTGATGAAGGCAAATGTTCCTCCAGTATTTTTTAATAACATACTGCATTAATCTTGCCAACAATTTTGACGAAATTTCCTGTGCCTTTTGTAGCTCACACATCCCCAAAACATCAGCGATCTGCCTCCGTGTTTCACAGTAAGAATGGTGTACCTTTCATCATAGGCCCTGTTGACTCCTCTCCAAATTAAGCATTTATGGTTGTGGCCAAAAAGCTAAATTTTGGTCTCATCACTCCAAATGACTTTGTGCCAGAAGGTTTGAGGTTTGTCTCTGTGCTGTTTGGCATATTGTACGCAGGATACTTTGTGGCATTTGTGTAGTAATGGCTTTCTTCTGGCGACTTGACCATGCAGCCCATCTTTCTTCAAGTGCCTCCTTATTGTGCATCTTGAAACAGCCACACCACATGTTTTCAGAGAGTCCTGTATTTCACCTGAAGTTATTTGTGGGTTTTTCTTTGCATCCAGAACAATTTTTCTACCTGATCGTGGTTTGGTTTCAACAGAACCCCTTTATTTTCCACTTCTTGATTAGAGTTTGAACACTGCTGATTGGCATTCTCAATTCCTTGGATATCTTTTTATGTCCCTATTTCTGTTTTATACAGTTCACCTACCTTTTCCCGCAGATCCTTTGACAATTCTTTTGCTTTCCCCATGGCTCAGAATCCAGAAACGTCAGTGTAGTACTGGATGAAAGATACAAGGGTCTGTCAGGAGTCCAGAAACTCATTGACCTTTTATACACACACACTAATTACAAGCAAACAGATCACAGGTGAGGATGGTTACCTTTAATAGCCATTCAAACTCCTTTGTGTCAACTTGTGTGCATTTTATCAGGCCAAAATCACCAGGGTATGTAAACTTTTGATCAAGGTCATTTGGGTAGTTTCTGTTGTGATTATGATTTAAAAAAGAGTAAACACAGTTGATTGATAATAAATGGGTTCAGCCAAACACTAACCATGAGAGGAAGAAAAGTTTTTGTGTTATCATTCATATTCTCTGAAAAATGGCCAGGAAATCATAAATTCTGCCAAGGTATGTAAACTTATGAGCACAGCTGTATATATAAGCAATTTTAAGCAATTTCCGTATTTATCGGCATATAACGCGCACTTTTTTCCCTTAAAATCAGGGAAAAATTGAGTTATACGCCGATCCCCCGCTGTTTGGAGACCCGCCAACATTTACCGAGCCGAGCCGAGTGTCTATGTCGGCGGCGGCGGGAGGAGCCGAAGATGTCGGCGGCGGCGGGAGGAGCCGAACATGTCGACAGCGGCGGCGGGAGGAGCCGAAGATCGCGGCGGCGGAAGGAGCCGAAGATCTCGGCGGGTGGCGGGAGGAGCCGAAGATCTCAGCGGCGGTAAATTTAAGACTAAACCATGCTGCAATTTTCGTGAAGGCTGCAGGGGGACAGTGTAAGGCTGCAGGGGGACAGTGTAAGGCTGCAGGTGGACAGTGGAAGGCTGCATTAATGGGCATTTAAATGTAAGTTAAAACTTGCCTCCTAAAAGTTTTTTTTCTTAAACTTCCCTCCTAAACTTGGGGTGCGTGTTATACACCGGCACGTGTTATACGCCGATAAATACAGTATAAAATGTCAGTTTGAAAAATTTCAAACTAAAAAATTTAAATAACATTGACCCATTTGATCCAGTTTCATTTAGAGGTTTCAGTGCATTTCCCCAGTCATTCACTATTCTTTTTTTCCCTAAACGTTCTACTTAATCACACGCAAACAGTTACATAAAAAATAAAAATAGAGGTTCCCTACAAAAGAAAATGTCACAAACATCATTGGCTCATGTCTTCTCTGTTCACTCTGTTGAGGTGTTATAGCCTTCATCATACTCTTCAGCATTCAACAATTTGGGAGTTTACGAGTATGGAATAAATGTGATCACTGCCAGCCCTTATGCCACTACATACCACAGCAGAGACATAGAGGACAAAGGACGGAACCAGAGTGTGTGGTGGGGGACACCGGTATCTGACACAACAACAAGTGTCCAACACTGAAAGGTCTGGCAAAGACTACAGCATTTGGACAGAGCAAAACCTCTATTGGATCAACAGGGTCATTTTAAAGGGGTTGTATATTTGTTTTTTTGTTTTTGTTTTTTAAAATAACAAACATGTTATACTTACCTCCACTGCGCAGTTCGTTTTGCACAGAATGGCCCTGATCCTCCTGTTCTGGGGTCCCTCGGCGGCTGTCTCGATTCCTCTCCGCAATAGCTAACCTCTGGGAAGCTCTATCCCGAGGGGAATAGCTTGCGGGCATGCTCCCTGTCATACACTTGGCATCCATAGACACAGCATGTATGACTCGGTCCCGCCCCCCCGCGGGCCGCGTCATTGGATGTGATTGACAGCAGCGCGAGCCAATGGTTGCTCTGCTATCAATCTCTCCTATCTATCCAATCAACGGCCAGACTCCGTGAAGAAGAGGACGCCGGGGGATGTGCACAGCAGGTAAACGGGCTCAGGTAAGTAAACGGGGGGGCTGGAGGGGCCGTCATTGCCAGGTGTTTTTTCACCTTAATGCATAGGATGCATTAAGGTGAAAAGACATGAACCTTTACAACCCCTTTAACTTTCCATCATCCCTTAATGAATCAACTAATAATAAAGTCTAACAGTAGAATTTTATATAAAGGGGTCACCAGCAGGAGTAACGAGGTCTAGATTCCCCTTTTGTAGATCTTTCTATAGAGGGATCTCCAGCACGGGGAAGGAGGTCCTGATTCCCCTAACTAGATCTTTAGTTAGACCTCATTTAGAATTCTGTGTCCGGTTCTGGAGACTTCACAAAAAGAGGTTAATAAAAGAATAAGTTTAAAGATGAGCAGCAAAGATGATGAAAGGTCTGAAAAAAAGAAAACGTATTAGAAGAGACTTCAGGAACTTAAAATATAACTAAAGGCAAAACTTTATTTTTTATTTTTGTGTAGAGTGAAGAGGGATTACAACGCTTGTCTGTTTTTTATGCTGTCTGTGCCCCCGTTAAGTTGATTCACACTCTCTAGTTGTCCTGTTTACCATTATCATTGAAAGTGAAAGTAAAGGAAAATCCCAAATTTTGGGTTGTCCTCAGAAAAATATCAGAGGAGAAATCTTCCAATAGGGACAATAGTTCCGGTGACCTGGGGGTCCCCAAGGAAATCATTTAATCTACAGGGATTTCCTCTCACTTCCTGTTTAGCTATGGGACAGGAAGTGAAGAGAAATCTCTGTAATGGGACGCAGATGGCAAAAAAAAAATCTGACAGCAGTTATAACCCTTTATTGCTCTATTCAAAAAGAAAGAGAAAAGTTTTGCCCATATTTGTACGTGAAAGTGATATTAATGTCTTGGCTTTTTTTGTTTAAAAATAACAAACATGTTATACTTACCTGCTCTGTGCAGTGGTTTTGCACAGAGCAGCCCAGATCATCTTTTTTTAGGTCCCTCGCTGGCACCTTTTGTCCATCCCTCCTATGGGGGCACCCAAGCCAAGCCACTGCTCTGTGTGTCCATTGAGACACAAAGCCACGGCTCGGCCCCGCTCCCTCTCTCTCCTCATTGACTCACTGACTTTGATTGACAGCCAATGGCTCAACCATTCAGGAGGGAGAATCCTGGACAGCCAATAATCTCATGCAACCTCACTGGATCAGATGGGGTTAAGGTAAGTATTAGGGGGCCTGAGGAGAGCTGCTGCACACAAGAAGGTTTTTCATCTCAATGCGAAGAATGCATTAAGATAAACAAAAACGTCTGCTTTAATATGTACAACCTTGAGCAAAGAAAGGAAAGGGGGAACATAACTGAAACGTTTAAATACTTTAAGGGTGTGGATATGTTTCAGGAGGGTAGCATTTTCAGTATGAAACTAAGATCAATAATACAGGGACATGACCTCAAACTAGCAGGAGGAAAGTAAAACTAACACGTCTCTCCTGACTGCAAGAGTAATTGATGCTTGGAACAGACTTCTAGCGGGGGGGGGGGGGGGGGGGGGGGGGTGAGTGAGTCAGTTTGCAGTAGGTGGATTTAAAAATAATATGGGCTCGATGGGTACCATAGCTGTATATTGAAAGGTAACTTAATAACAGTAACAGTAAAAAGTGTTAATGCTTATGTAAAAAGGCTGTTTGATCCTGTCTTCTCAAATCCTTCCTTCCTTCCACTGTCCCCTATTAATTTCCTGATAACACTGAGTCTATGGTAGGGGTCAGCAACCTTTTTCCACTTAAGGGCCAGATTCTATGTATATGAATGTATGGAGGGCTGTATTCACCTGCTAATAATTTAAGATAATAATAATGATGGCACTGTGGCACTGATGACAGGGTGACACTGAGGGCACTTATGACACAGTAACACTGATGGCACTTATGACACTTATGGCACTGATGGCACTGATGGGCACTGACTGTGATATTCATTATTTTATGTGTATTGGTTTTAAGGAAATTTATCTGTTTTTATATTTTACTGATGGGCACTGATGGATGGCACTGATGACACTGTGGGCACTGATGGAACTGTGGCCGCTGATAACACTATGGACACTGATGGCACTGTGATGGCACTGATGGCACTGTGACACTGATGGGCACTGTGAGCACTGATAGTATTGTGGGCACTGTGGACACTAATGGCACTGTGGGCACTGATGACAATGTGGACACTGATGGCACTGATGGCACTGTGGGCACTGATGGCACTGTGGGCACTGATGACACTGTGGACACTGATGGCACTGTGGACACTGTGGACACTGATGGCACTGTGGACACTGATGGCACTGTGGGCACTGATGGCATTGTGGACACTGATGACACTGTGGACACTGATGACACTGATGAGCACTGATGGCACTGTGGGCACTGTGGACACTGATGGCACTATGGACACTGATGGCACTGATGACACTGGATACCAATGGCAATTTGGACACTGATGTCACTGTGGACACTGACGACATGGTGGACACTGATGGCAATGTGGGCACTGATGACACTGTGGGCATTGATGGCACTGTGGGAACTGATGACTCACTCACTCTGCTCCAATATCGCTCTCCCTCCCCACACGAGGTCTCTGTGTGAGGAAAGAGAGCAGTCAATGAGAGATGACCTCATATGTTTACATTTAAGATCATCGCTGATTGGAGGAGACCATCGCTGTGATTGGGCATTTACCACAATCTGTCATTGGCTGTGTCCAAGGGGCGCTGGGCCGTCTTTTGGCTATAGCACGGGTGCGAGGTGGTTAAAATGTCTGCAGGCCAGGTGTACATGAATTCATCATGTGCACTGACGGGCCGGACATTTAGCGGCGGTGGGCCGGGTGCAGCCCGCAGGCCCGTAGATTGCCGACCCCTGGTCTATGGAGTCAGGCTGCACATGCTCAGTTTGGTGTGTATTGTTAGAGAGGATTTTTTTTTTAATTATTTTAGGAGAGTGCATGTGATCAGCACAGGGCCAATCAGCACTCTCCAGACAGAGGGCCAGGGGTCTTGCAGAAAATTCCTACAAGCTTTAACCAGTGCTTGACTGGATACTGATAGAAGTCACAAGACTGCTATATACTGCTGATAAAAAGGGTATTCAGCAATTAATATTTACTAAAATAATTGTTCTGTGTACTGTGGGAGACCCGATATAGTGAATGCAGGGTCCGTTTACTAACACTTTAAAATGTACCACAGACAAAAAAACATACAAACTATTTTTATTCCCAATGTCATAAAACAAACAATTCTAAAAAAGTCAATAACATTTTTACATGTACTTGAAAATAAGCACATGGTAAGAAAATATATTAGATCCACGAGTTTTAATCACTTCCATACATCATCGCTTTACACACTTTGCATATACATCCCTTGTATTAGTTACTTCATAGAAATACTGCTATACACTCCAGAATGAAATACAATTACCAACAATGTATAAACTAAGTTAATAGAAGTGATGTATATACTGTAAATATAGGAGTTGATTTACTAAAGGCATACCTTGTGTACTTTGCAAGTGCAGTTGCACTCTGCATGGGCATTTGCTCCAGAACTTAGTAAATGAGGAGAAGCTGTGCTGCTCATCCAATCATGTGCAAGCAAAAAACAGTTTTTTTTTATTTTTTAATTCCTTGCATGTGATTGGATATCCTTTGCAAAGTGAAGCTTTTCCTCATTTTCTGAGGTCTGGAGCAACTGCACTTGCAAAGTGCACAGTTTATTTGCCTTTAGTAAATCAACTCCTATATGTAAGAAAATAAAAAAAGCTGTGTTTTTGCCTGCACATGATTAAATGATGGAAGTCAGCAGATCTTTTCCTTATTTACTAAGCTCTGCAGTAAATGCCCTTGCAGAGTACTATTACACTCGCAAAGTGCACAGTCTATCTGCCTTTAGAGGTAGTAATTCTACCTCTGTGCAGAAAAGTCATTATGAATGGTGGATCTTATATATTTTCTCATCACATTGTACATGTCAAAAGTTTTAATAACTTTTTTTTACAATGCCCCCCCCCCCCCCCAAGAAAATAGTGAGCGGGCCGGGTGGCCTGTGGGTGAGCAGGCAGGCAATCAGGTCAGTAGGCGGCTGGCAAGTGAGCAGGGTGGGCAAGCAGGTCAGTAGGCAGCCGGCAAGTGAACGGAGCGGGCGAGCAGGCCAGTAAATGGGCTAGCGCAGGGGTGGCCAACCAGTGGCCTGGGGCCACATGTGGCCTGCGACCTCCTGCTCTGGAATGGTGGGTTAGCAAGCCGAGATCGCAGGATGACGACCCGTCATACCACAGCATCAGTGTTGTGAATGAAGCTGGTGGTAGAGGAAGAAAGCGGCTGCAGAGCAGAGCCCCATAAGCCGATGCTTCCTGTACAGCGCCGGCATTTGCCACAGGCAGAGTCTATGGCAAAGTTAAGTTAACCTGCAGGATAGACACAGGTTCACTATGCTGCAACCGCGTGTGGGTAAACCGCAGCACATCAGTGTGAAAGCAGTATAGGCCCTTTTCACACGATCGGCCCTACCCAATCGGACCCTCAATTCACCCCTACAGAGCGGCAGATGTCTCGCGCCTGCCTCCAATCCAATCCTCTAAAAAAAAATAAGTGAATTTGTCCCCTTCCATCTGGGTGGATCGAATCGGAGGGCCTATAGAGTAGCCGTGACCTGTCATACGCCCGCTCCGCTCATTGTGGCCTGCGACTGGTTACCAAGTTGCTTAAGTGGCCCTCGCTCATAAAAAGGTTGGGCACCCCTGGGCTAGCGCGTGAGCAGAGCGGGCAGGCAGTCATGGCAGTAAGCAGGCCACTCGGTGAACTTGAAGGCAGTACAGTGAGCGGGGGAATGAGGGAGCAGAGAGATACTGTCACTGTTGTTGCAAGATAGTGACAAGCTGCATCTGGTGGCAATTAACGTGGCAAGTGACAAGCTGCATCTGGTGGCTATTAACATGGCAAGTGACAAGCTGCATCTGGTGGCAATTAACGTGGCAAGTGACAAGCTGCATCTGGTGGCTATTAACATGGCAAGTGACAAGCTGCATCTGGTGGCAATTAACGTGGCAAGTGACAAGCTGCATCTGGTGGCAATTAACGTGGCAAGTGACAAGCTGCATCTGGTGGCAGGCAATGTGGCAAGTGACAGTCCACATCCGGTGGCAAGTAATATGGCAATTAATGTTGCAAGTGACAAGCTGCATCTGGGCTGCATCTGGTGGCAGGCAACATGGCAAGTGACAAGCTGCATCTGGTGGCAAGTGAGAATCCGCATCTGGTGGCAAGTGAAAATCTGCATCTGGTGCCAGGTGACGCAGCTAGTGACCAGCTGCATCTGAAGGCAGGTGACATGGCAAGTAACAAGCTGCATCTGGGGGCAGGTAATATGGCAAGTGACAATCCGTATCTGGTAGCAGGTGACGGTGGCAAGTGACACGCTCAGGGCTCCCACTGATTCTGCATTATGGTGAGTTGAACTATTTCATTTTATATTACAATGTAATAATAGAAATAATGCGCTTCAATCATCCTGACACCATAATAACCATGGTGTCGAGATGATTGAAGCGCCAACACAGACAAATTGCCCGCGAGAACCTTATTTTCTGGTAGTGCCCCTCCCGAGACTAGACTCTGGATCCGCCGCTGCTTTAAGGTCCAATAAATTGCTTCTCCAGTAAGTAAATTCAAACATACTTGGAACAAGCATCGATCTATACTCAAAGCCACCTAAAAAAGCCACCTAAAGACTATGACAAAAAGGGCAGAATCTTTTTCTGTAGCTTTTTCTGTAGCTCTTCAGTGTTTCTACTACTTGTTAATGTATCTGTCTTACAAAAACAGCATTCCTGTATTAAGAGAAATACTTTGTTTAGGATCCTCTTTCTATATCAACCTAAAACAGCATCTCACTTACCTGAAATCAATTTATGATATCTTCAGAATATCAGGTGTGGAAAAAGTGTTTATAGTTAAAGAATAAGCTGTAATCATGCTGGGTAAGGAGGAAAATAACAGATGGGAATGTAAAGTCAAGAAGAAGAGAGCGAGAGAGACAGCTACATGAATGCAATGCATAATTCATATCATTCACACTGGAAGGGAAGGGTTTAGGGAATTCAAGGCAATCTTTCAAGGAAGAGTTTACTCTGGGCATTTTGGCATTGAGCATCACCTAAATCGCTTTAAACCGCAGAAGTTGAATCAATAGTGAAATCTGTCTATTAGCAGCTGGTCATCTTGCTTCATGTTCCCCAATGTACAATAGCTTAATTCCTTCCCAATGAAAAAGCCATACTGACAGTGATGAAATTTGCTAAAAACTTGTTAAAGCTGTAGGTCTAGGAACAAGTAATATTGGCCATTTTTGCATCACAAAAAAAAAAAGAAAGAAACATTTTACCAAGAGGTCTAAGCCCCCGTACACACGGTCGGAAATTCCAACCACAAAATCCGTCCGACGGATTTTGTCCGAAACTGGTGTTGCATACACGTGGTCGGACAAAGTTGTAGGAAAATCCGATCGTTCTGAACGTGGTGGTGTTCGTTGCGTACTATGGAACTACATAGAGGCTTGTAGCCAATAGCTTTGGTTTCGTAATTTGATCTGAGCATGCGTGGCAATTTGTCTGTCGGAATTCCCTACACACGATCGGAAAAAGTCCGATCGGATTTTGTTGTCGGAAAATGTGAGATCCTGCTCTCAAATTTTTTTCCGTCGGAAATTCCGATGGAAAAAGCCCGCTAGAGCCCACACACGATCGGATTTTCCGACAACATAATCCGATCGGACTTTTTTCCATTGGAATATCTGACCGTGTGTACAGGGCATTAGAGTTGAGAGGAGAAAGGAAAATTTAAGGTGATCTTAAAGTGTGCAATGGGCTTTAAAAGGCTCCTTTTAATATTTCCCCTAAGGGAGAAGTACAGCCAAAGCTCATTTGGCTGTACTTCTCCTGTGGATCACAGAATTGTATATTGTATTGCA
This sequence comes from Lithobates sylvaticus, assembly GCA_028564925.1. NCBI lineage: Eukaryota > Metazoa > Chordata > Amphibia > Anura > Ranidae > Lithobates > Lithobates sylvaticus. The sequence goes on along the minus strand of CM053030.1, from coordinate 100,012,599 downwards.
CTCCTGTAACCCATTTTTAGCAGACAGCGGGCTGAAGCCTGCTGTCGGCTGACGTCACAGAGCTGGTCCAGGCTCAGGAAAGATCATGACCATATGGAGCTGAGAGCATAAGCTGGTCGCTCCATCCCCCCCCCAAGCCCAGCGCTCCAGTGAGCAGGGGGGGGGGGGGGGCAAAGTAGAGAGCCAGTGACTGACAGCCACCAACTCTCTGCTCAGAGAGTTCTGAGAACTGAGCAATTATGAGTGTTTGATCGCTCGGTTCTCAGTATTAAAGCCAGCGGGATGGATGGAGCATTAGACCGATGCTGCATCCACCTACAGTAGGTAAGGATGATTAAAAAAGAAAAAAAATCCCTTACTTGTCTTTTAAAAAAATGTAAACTGAGAGCAGGCTTATATGTCGATCACCATTAATGGAAGAGTGGGGTACCCCACATGTAAGCTTTTTGCTTTTAATGTATTTCTAGTGTATTAATATATAACTATCTGGAATTGAATGCTTCATGCTGGGGATACATTTATAAATGCCCCCTTTCAGAGCCAGCAACTTAAGCCCCATACACACGCGCGGATTATCCGAGGACCAGGTCCGTCGGATCATGTCCGTCGTACTTTGTCCGATGTTGGTTTTGCGTACACACGGTCGGACAAAGTTGTCGGAAAATCCGATCATTCTGAACGTGGTGACGTTTGTTGCCTACGACGGGACTACGTAGAGGCTAGTAGCCAATAGCTTTGGTCTTTTAATGTGATCTGAGCATGCGTAGCACTTTGTCCGTCGGACTACCATACACACGATCGGATTTGGTGTGATCGGACCTTGCTGTCAAAAAATCTATCCAGCAGGAGATAGGACTTTGTCCGTCGGACAATCCGACGTACACATGTCCGATGGTGCATACACACGGTCGGATTTTTCGACAACATTGTCCGATCGGACAGAATCCATGCGAAAATCCGACCGTGTGTATGGGGCTTAACACTTTGTGCAGCTACTGGCTTTCAATCCCACTGACAGCTTGGATTTATACTGAGGATCAGGAACAAATCCGAGTGGTTCCCAAATATAGTCATCACAATATCAGCTATGACATTGTAATTGAAAGCAGGCTGGAGGCTTAACGTGGTAGTAAATCCTGGATTTTTATTTTTATTATAAGCTTACCTGTAGGTAAAATGAATATCTCCTAAATGTACACCGTTTAGAAGATTTTTTTTTGCAAGCAGCAACTTGCACTCTGAAGGAGCGGCATACCCATGCTGTTCCTTCAGAGCTGTGTGCATGTGTGGGAGTGACGCCATTGCAGCTCGGCCAATCAGACACCTGGAGTTCCTGAATCTTGGAAGCCTCTGCAGCAGTGACAGAGCGCCGCTGGAGGGCTTTGTTTTAAGGTAAGTCTTTCATAATGTGCTTGTATGCGATGCATACTTGCACATTATGATATTGCCTTGCAGGGGGAAAAAAATGTTTTGTTCCTACAAAGTTTACTACCGCTTTAATCCAAGTTATACTGTAATTGTCTAGCAAGAAAAAGTACATTGTAAATACATTATATAAAAACATAAAACAATTTAAATTAAAAAAAACTTTCTTGTGCTTGTTATCATATAATTTTAAAAAGTACACAGAGAAGACAACACAGCACATGCGATTGCTGTGAAAACCTAAGCATTTATGACTTCTAGATACAGAAAGAAAAGAACAAAATAAATTTGAACATGAAGCAGAGTAACTACATCATTGCTATATTCATATAGGGAAAGAGAAGAACATTAACAATGCAATCATGAATAATTTCTAATTGGAACTAGGCAATTTCCTGCGCAATGTAGAATAGATGTAGGTGTAAACTCATATACATACTGTATTAATGTGGACTGGCATAGTGCCTTATATACACCAGTTACTCATGAGTCAATATTTGTTTAAAGGTGTTTGTAGTTATAAAAGTATTGTAACTTTTCCATTCAATCCCTATCACATTCACCTCCTAAGGCATGGGAGGTGTGCTCTCCAGCTACAAGTCCCATGAGGCATTGCACGGTTGACAGTTACAAGGATGACTCCTAAAGGCAGAGGCATGATGGGACTTGTAGTTCTGCAACAGCTGGAGAGACACAGGTTAAGCACCCATGTCCTAAGGTATCAAGCACTGGATCTCCTTTCAAGTGACCAACGACATTTCCAGGTATCACTCAGAGTGCTGGCACCACAGTCAGTCTAAAGACAGTTATCCTGATCGCAGCCGCGGTTAATCAGAAGATAGCTTTCCTGATTGGCGTGGCTTCAAATTGCAAAGCAATGTATGGTTTGGAGTTCAAGCAAGGCATCACTGTGCTTTAGCCCTGCTTCTACCCTTATCTGCCCCTGTGACTCCAAGAGACCTCCTGTGCACCCCAGTGTCCCATGTTTCATCTTGGGAGCCCAGTGTCCCTGTGCAACCTTCAATCTCAGAGCATCCTGTGTCATTTTGTGAACCTGGTGCAACCCTTTGTGCCCCATGACTCCACTGCACCCCACAGCATCCTGTGTGCCCCATGACTTCAGTGCACCCCAGAGCATTTTGTGTCATTTTGTGACCCTGATGCACCCCTTTGTGTCCCATGACTCCAGTGCACCCCAGAGCCACTTGTGTCATTTTGTGACCCTGGTGCACCCCTTTGTGCCCCATGACTTCAGTGCACCCCAGAGCCACTTGTGTCATTTTGTGACCCTGGTGCACCCCTTTGTGCCCCATGACTCCAGTGCACCCCACAGCATCCTGTGTCATTTTGTGACCCTGGTGCACCCTTGTGTACCCCATGACTCCAGTGCACCCCAGAGCATGTTGTGTCATTTTGTGACCCTGATGCACCCCTTTGTGTCCCATGACTCCAGTGCACCCCAGAGCATGTTGTGTCGTTTTGTGATCCTGATGCACCTCTTTGTGCCCCATGACTCCAGTGCACCCCTGAGCATCCTGTGTCATTTTGTGACCCTGATGCGCCTCTTTGTGCCCCATGACTCCAGTTTTCCTCCAGAGCCACTTGTGTCATTTAATGACCCTGGTGCACCCCTTTGTGTCCCATGACTCCAGTGCACCCCAGAGCCACTTGTGTCATTTTGTGACCCTGGTGCACCCCTTTGCGCCCCATGACTCCAGTGCACCCCAGAGCCACTTTTGTCATTTTGTGACCCTGGTGCACCCCTTTGCGCCCCATGACTCCAGTGCACCCCAGAGCCACTTTTGTCATTTAGTGACCCTGGTGCACCCCTTTGCGCCCCATGACTCCAGTGCACCCCAGAGCCACTTTTGTCATTTAGTGACCCTGGTGCACCCCTTTGTGCCCCATGACTCCAGTGGACCCCAGAGCATCCTGTGTCATTTAGTGGCCCCGCTGCTCCCCTGTGTGCCCCATGACTCCAATGCACCCCAGTGCTCCTTGTGTCCTTTTGTGACCCCCATGCAAGCCTGTGCACAGTTCAACAATAAAGCTCACTGTGTTATTGTACATCATTATAGTTCATAATTGAACTATGTTTAAGAAATCTAAAATCAATACTCAAAAAGTCAGCGAAGGAGACAAATGGGGTCTATTTATAAAGCAGTGAATTGGACTTTCAGCAAACATTCTCTGGTTGAGAATCTTCCAGGTCCATGTGCTTTAAATGACAGTGATTGATTATCCATCAGATAATATTTGGCGAAAGTCCCATTTACTTCTTTATATACTGTATAAATCTCTTGGTGTAACTGTAGCAAACAAAAGTGAATGTATAATGAGTTACCCCTCCTTGCCTGGTCTTGAGGAATGCGCAGCAAACAGCATTAGTATATTGTTTCTCAAAAGATTTTATGGGTGGTTTTAATAATTCATGGAAGGAGAACTATTTGGCTGTGCTGGGCAAGAAATGTTTGAGCAGCTCAGAGCATAGAAAATGAGGCAAGTTCTACAGCATAATCTGCTTTTCTGAATTCATTACTTATTCATCAACAAAAGCTATATTAAATCTACATTCCAGGGTGTTGCTTTTACATGATTCTTTTTCACAATAGCTTTAACGGCTAACTAGGCATTCATTTTGCATCTTGTTGAAAAGACAGGTTTTGTTCTAATTAAAAGTCTTCCAAAGCTTAGTAAGAGTTCTCATTCTATCCTAAATTTTCAAATAAATAAAAATTGTAACAGAGTTCTAAAGCCTATATGTAAAGCAGTCATCCTATGTGTCCGTGGCTCTCCACTGTCTGAGCATGTGCAGAGGCTTTACAGAGGAATAGCAGAAGAATCTCTCTTGCAAGGAAAAGATATTAGGGTTTACTTATAATTATCCACTTGAAGACCAAGACTTTTCTGGCACTTTTTGTTTACAAGTTTAAATCAGTATTTTTTTGCTGGAAAATTACTTTTAACCCCCAAACATTATATATATATAATTATTTTTAGCAGAGACCCTAGCCGCTTAAGGACCGCCTCCTGCACATTTACATCGGCTGAATGGCACGGCTGGGCACATCAACGTACAGGTACGTTGCTCTTTAAGTGCCCAGCCGTGGGTCGTGAGCTCCGTGACCGTGGCCGCGGGACCCGCGGACCCGATCGCCGATGGTGTCCCGCGATCGGGTCACAGAGCTGAAGAACGGGGAGAGGTCTGTGTAAACAAACCTCTCCCCCTGCTTCCTAGTGAGACTGTCACTGATCGTCTATTCCCTGTCATCAGGAAAGACAATCAGTGATGTTGAACGCCAAGCCACGCCCCCCCTACAGTAAAAAAAACACACACAGGTCACACTTAACCCCTCCCCGCCCCCTAGTGGTTAACCCTTCACTGCCAGTGTCATTTACACAGGAATCAGTTCATTTAAATAGCACTGATTGCTGTATAAATGACAATGGTCCCAAAAATGTGTCAAAAATGTTCGATGTGTCCGCCATAATGTCGAAGTCACAATAAAAATCGCTGATCGCCGCCAGTACTAGTAAAAAAAAAAATATTAATAAAAATGCTATAAAACTATCCCTATTTTGTAAACGCTATAACCTTTGTGCAAACCAATCAATAATCGCTAATTGTGATTTTTTTTTTACCAAAAATATGTAGAAGAATACGTATCGGCCTAAACTGAGGAAAAAAAATGTTTTTTTTTATATATTTTTGGGGGATATTTATTATAGCAAAAAGTAAAAAATATTACATTTTTTTCAAAATTGTCGCTCTATTTTTGTTTATAGCGCAAATAATAAAAAACGCAGAGGTGATCAAATACCACCAAAAGAAAGCTCTATTTGTGGGAAAAAAAGGACGTCAATTTTGTTTGGGAGCCACGTCGCACGACCGCGCAATTGTCACTTAAAGCGACTTTCCTGGTCCTTTGGCTGCCAATTGGTCCAGGTCTTAAGTGCCTAGAGAATAAAATGCTGATCTTGCAATTTTTTATGTCACACAGTATTTGCGCAGCAGTTTTTCAAACTCACTTTTTTGGACAAAATACACTTTAAAGCACAACTCCAGCTTTTCCTCCCCAAAATAACAGATGCATTGTGCATGTGAATGAATCACAACTCCACTGTAATTTTATCTGTATATTACCTTATTTAGCAGTAAAAAGCAAGTTTGTGTCTGTGATGTCCTTCCTTCTCCTGGTTAACCACTTACGGACCACCCACCGTCATTATACGTGGGTACTTTGTAGAGGGGTATCTTTGTTATGGCAGCAGCTAGCTGCCATAACCCCAGTATCCTCTTCTTCAGCAGACGGCCCGCTTTCAGAAAAAAGTGATGTTGAACGCCAAGCCACGCCCCCTACAGTAAAAAAGCACACACAGGTCACACTTAACCCCTCCCCGCCCCCTAGTGGTTAACCCCTTCACTGCCAGTGTCATTTACACAGGAATCAGTTCATTTAAATAGCACTGATTGCTGTATAAATGACAATGGTCCCAAAAATGTGTCAAAAATGTTCGATGTGTCCGCCATAATGTCGAAGTCACAATAAAAATCGCTGATCGCCGCCAGTACTAGTAAAAAAAAAATATTAATAAAAATGCTATAAAACTATCCCCTATTTTGTAAACGCTATAACCTTTGTGCAAACCAATCAATAATCGCTAATTGTGATTTTTTTTTTTACCAAAAATATGTAGAAGAATACGTATCGGCCTAAACTGAGGAAAAAAAATGTTTTTTTTATATATTTTTGGGGGATATTTATTATAGCAAAAAGTAAAAAATATTACATTTTTTTCAAAATTGTCGCTCTATTTTTGTTTATAGCGCAAATAATAAAAAACGCAGAGGTGATCAAATACCACCAAAAGAAAGCTCTATTTGTGGGAAAAAAAGGACGTCAATTTTGTTTGGGAGCCACGTCGCACGACCGCGCAATTGTCACTTAAAGCGACTTTCCTGGTCCTTTGGCTGCCAATTGGTCCAGGTCTTAAGTGCCTAGAGAATAAAATGCTGATCTTGCAATTTTTTATGTCACACAGTATTTGCGCAGCAGTTTTTCAAACTCACTTTTTTGGACAAAATACACTTTAAAGCACAACTCCAGCTTTTCCTCCCCAAAATAACAGATGCATTGTGCATGTGAATGAATCACAACTCCACTGTAATTTTATCTGTATCTTACCTTATTTAGCAGTAAAAAGCAAGTTTGTGTCTGTGATGTCCTTCCTTCTCCTGGTTAACCACTTACGGACCACCCACCGTCATTATACGTGGGTACTTTGTAGAGGGGTATCTTTGTTATGGCAGCAGCTAGCTGCCATAACCCCAGTATCCTCTTCTTCAGCAGACGGCCCGCTTTCAGAAAAAAGTGGTCTCTGCAGCGGATTCGCTGCAATATCACTTTTATCGGCAGTGGGAGAGGCCCACCCCTCCCACCGTGCTCCGGTGCCCTCCGCCGCTTACCGGAGCTGTCAGTAGCGGCAGAGGCATTGTCCTGTCACGTCTGTGGTATGGAGATGAGTGAGGGGAAGATAGCCCCCACCCGTCTCCATACCAATGCAGGGCGGAAGCGACATTAAAACGTCACTTCCGCCCACAGCTCTTAAAGAGACATTTCATTTTTTTATTTTTTTTATTGTATTGTAGTGTAAATATGAGATCTGTGGTCTTTTTGTGGTCTATCCTTTTTTTTTTTTTTTTTTTTTAAAGAACAGTGTAAAAATAAAAAATAAAAGGTAAAATAAATAAGAAAAAAAATTTTTTAAACACACCCCGTCCCACCAAGCTCGCGTGCAGAAGTGAACGCATACGTGAGCAGCTCCCGCATATGAAAACGGTGTTCAAACCACACATGTGGGGTATCGCCGCGATCGTTAGAGTGAGAGGAATAATTCTAGCCCTAGAACTCCTCTGGAATGGCTTGTACACACGGTCAGACATTCTGACCACAAAATCCGTCGGATTTTTTCAGATGGATTTTGGCCGAAACTTGTCTTGCATACACACGGTCGCACAAAGTTGTCGGAAAATCTGATCGTTCTGAACGAGGTGACGTACATCACGTATGACGGGACTACATAGAGGCCAGTAACCAATAGCTTTCGTCGCCAAATTTCTTCTGAGCATGCGTGGCACTTTGTGCGTCGGAATTCTCTACACATGATTGGAAAAAGTCCGATCGGATTTTGTTGTTGGAAAATTTTAGATCCTGCTCTCAAATTTTTTCCGTCGAAAATTCAGATGAAAAAAGTCTGCTAGAGCCCACACACGATCGGATTTTCCGACAACATAATCCGATCGGACTTTTTCCATCAGAATATCCGACCGCGTGTACGGGGCATTATTCAAAACATGCAACCTGTAAAATTTTTTAAATGTCGCCTACGGAGATTTTTAAGGGTAAAAGTTTGTTGCCATTCCACGAGCAGGCGCTATTTTGAAGCATGACATGTTGGGTATCAATTTACTCGGCGTTACATTATCTTTCACAAAATGAAAAATATTGGGCTAACTTTACTGTGTTTGGGGGTTCTAAGTATTTTCTAGCAAAAAAAAAATGTTTTTAACTTGTAAACAACAAATCTCAGAAAGAGGCTCGGCCCTTAAGTAGTTAAATTTCAAAGTTCTCTGACTTCCTGTTTCCTTCCTTTACCACTCCTGATACTACATGCCCCATCATGCTTTGAGCCTCATTAGTTTCAGGACAGGCTATGGGAGTCACTTGTAGCAGTCCTGGGAGTTGATGTGGGTCTGAATGCAGATCACTCTTCAGTCTGCAAAGCTGGTGTAAGGCTACTTTCACAATGAGGCGCTTTACAGGCGCTACAGCGCTAAAAATAGTGCCTGCATATCGCCTGTAAAGAGCCTCTCCTGTCTCTCCAGCGTGAAAGAGTGTTTTCACACTGGAGCGGTGCGCTTGCAGGACGGTAAAAAAAGTCCTGCAAGCCGCATCTTTGCAGCGCTGTAGGGGCGGTGTATACACCGCTGCTAAAGCGCCCCTGACCATTGAAAACAATGGAGCAGTGCCGCCAAACCGCCGGCATAGCGCTACTGCAGCAGCGCTTTGCAGCGATTTGCGGGCGGTTTTAAGCCTTTTTCGGCTGCTAGCGGGGGTTCAAGCTGCCCCGCTAGCAGCCGAATAGCGCCGCTAAAACGACAACACCCACCCACCCCAGTGTGAAAGTAGTCTAAATGTGTCATTCCTGTCTTGCAACATGCCAAAGAATAATGGCTTACTGTAAGTATACAGAGGAAAGGCTATGGGAGGTTATTATTAAGGTGTTTCCTTCATATGTAAATTAATCAAATCACAGAGAGCAGAGCTCTGGGAGGTTGGGTTCTGAGGGGTGGGACGCTCCCTGTTCACACTGGTCAGCATACAGTATATAACTGGGCAGGATTGAATACAAATTATGGTTCATTCAATCCTGTCCAGCTGCAGCCCAGCTAGGCTGTGTATGAAGCATTTCCTATTTGATTTTGAATAAAGCAGTTTTCTGTGAGGTGGGACTTGAGAGGTTTAGACTCTCTTTCTGTAGGTGTGACTGAGCAGGACTGAATGCTAATTGAGATGTATTCAATCCCACCTACCATCTAGGGTTGCCACCTTTTCTTTAAGTCAAACCCGAACACTTTAGCGGCACACAGCAATATTTTAATTTGTTTGTATAAACTACACATATATTTTGCTAATAACATTTCTAATCATATGAAGTTAATAACAAGAGTCCCCCTTTACACCAGAGTCCATAGAGTTCCCCTTTTACATCTGAACTCGCAGAGTTCCCTTTCACTGTAAGGGGGGACTCTGCAGACTCCGATGTAAGGGAGAACTCTGGGGACCCCAACATAAGGGATGCTCTGGGAACCTCAATTTAAGGAGGGGGAACACTGAGAACTCTGATGTAAGGGAGAACACTGAGGCCTCTGGTGTAAAGAGGAACTCTGATGTCAGGGGTGCTCTGAGAACCCTGATTAACCTTGGTGTACTCACTCAGAGGCAGGAGAGAGAAGGGGGGAGACTTCAGTCACAGACAGGGATGGATGGTGAGCTCACTCACCCCTTGGCAGTCAGCACCTCTCATCCAGATGTATCTGAGACTTCAAATTTACAGCCCCACTTTTCTTTTCTGAGGCACAGCCCCGGGGATTGGAGTGTGGGCAAACACAGAAGGGTAGGGGCGGGAGGAAGAGGTGCAGATCAAGCTCTCTCTCCTCTCTCGTCTGTGTGTGTGTTTGGGGGGGATTGTTAATGATGGCTTTGGGCAGCATGAAAGAGAGTGTAACAGACACTCTCAGCTTAGAGAACTGCAGCCAGCAACCCTGCTGGGAAGCCATGGTCCAGTCTGAATAATGTGACTGGGTTTCAGGCAGTCTGAAACCCGGACACATGATTCCAAACCTGAACTGTCCGGGTGAATCCTGGAAGGAAGTTACATCATTTGCAGACTCTGAAAGACTACAGAGGGGGGTGTTCTAGGCTAGAGAATGAGCAGGAAGTGGTTGGAAGGCCCTCAGTCTACATGCAGACTATACAGTCACATGGTACAAAGCCCCAACTAAACCCACAATATCAGAGGATCTGCAGACATCAGAGCAACATGGTACAGAGGTATGAAATGGCCACAAACTATGATACTTAAGAATCTCCATAGGCAAAGCTTTAACATTTTTTACCAGTTTAGAGTTACAGAGCAGCACTACAATTATTCCTCTTGCTCTAACGTTTGTGGCAATACCTCACACGTGTGGTGCAAATACAATTTACATATGCGTGCTTGACTTACGTATGTGTTCACTTTTGTTGCAAGTATAGAGGGATGGAAGTGCTTTATTTTTTTTTCCTTATTTATTTATTTTTTACACTATCCCTTTAATTATTATTTTTTTTAATCACTTTTCTTCCTATTACAAGGAATGTAAACATCCCTTGTAATAGAATTAAGGATGGCAGATCCTCTTTATGGAGAGATCTGCGGTCAAAAATACCCCAACTCTCTTCTTTACCTTTAAAAAGCAGAAGATCAAAAAAGCATTTTTTTTTTTTATCTTTTCCTTTAAAAAAAAAAAAAGTTTACTTCCAACCTAGACCAGAAGTGAGGTCAAGACGTCGCTCCAGTCCTCCAAAGCCATAGAGGCCAGAGATGATGTGGTCTCTGGCAGCCTCTGTGACCAGCTGGTCACACCGTTGGATAATTTCTCGGGCGCACCGGTAAAAACGGTAATCTTGAGAAACACCATCCAAGGGCTCAAAAGAAAAATACCAGGGATATGGCCGATAACTTTTAGCCATAACCTTGGTAAACCACTTGCAAACCACAACGTATACTGTATATGTGTATTGCAGTCTTCAAGTGATTAAATACTAAAATTATACTTTCTTGTCTCCTTATCTTCTCTGTACTCTTCAATCCCAATACAGTATTAAACTATTAATATATTCTAATCATTATGATTAGAGATGGGAATTTTTTTTACACACTTATATTATGCAGAGCTCCCCCATACCAAAAGTACGAAGTGAGCACTGGTTATCAAATTAAAGCAGAGCTCCACCCAAAAGTGGAAGCTCCACTTATCTGCCTCCTCCCCCCTCAGGTGCCACATTTGGCACCTTTCGGGAAGGTGGGAAGGGGGAGCTGGTACCTGTTTTTGACAGGTACCTGCTCCCACTTTCGGGTGATTTTGCCACAGGGAGATGACCCGGAAGTTTGCCCCCCTCCTCCTTCCCTCACTGCTGAGCCACTCAGAAACTGCAGCATGCTTCACACATGCGCAGTAGGGAACTGGTTGTGAAGCCAGAAGGCTCCACTGTTGGTTTCCCTTAGAAGCAATGACAGTGGCAGCACCCGATAGACGACGGAAAAATCAGCTGGGGTGCTGACATTGCGGGAACCCTAGACAGGTAAGTGTCCCAAAATTAAAAGCCAGCAGCTACAGTATTTGTAGCAGCTGACTTTTATTTTTTTTCTGATGGGGGCTGGACCTCCTCTTTAAGCATTGGCTTCCTGCCTCTGTGTAATGTCTGATCACCAAGCAGGATCCAGTAGGAATTGGAGTTTCTTAGGCCACTGAGAAAATCTCCATTCCTGTGAGATACAGTGGGTGAAGAAAAAAATCACCCCCCCTTTAAAATTATCACATTTTGTTGCTTTGCAGCCTGAAATAAAGACAGACACAGTTTTTGTTTTATTCTGCTATTTTTAGTCAGTGCGACTTATACCATCCAAGTGAAATATATAACACCAACATGTCAGAATAAAATAAAATTAATTCAAAAACAGAATCAGTTGGAAAAAAGATCACCCCCTCCTAAAAATGACTTGTAAACTCAATCAGGTATAGCTAATCACATTCTCAAAGGCACACAAAGCCATTTGACTTTCAACAGGGATCAGCTGTGATCATTTTGATTACCTTAACATGAAGAGTGCTTTCCTGGAGCATTTCAGTCCCTTGCAACGCAACTGAAGCAAACAATCAACTATGGGTGAAAAAGGCACTGTCAAAAGATCTCCGGGATAAAGTTATGGACAGGCACATGTCAGGAGATGAATATAAAAAAAAAAAAAGGCTTTATCAATGCCTAGAAGCACAGTGATGTATATTATTAAGAATTTGAAGGTGCTTGGTACAACACAGACCCTCCCTGGATCAGGACATCCAAACTGGATGAAAACTGGTACAGAGGCTACCAAGAGGCCTACAGCAACTCTGAAGCAGTTGCAGGAATTTATGACAAAAAGTGGTCATTGTGTGCATGTGACAACAATATCACAAATTCTCCACAAATGTGGCTCATGTGGGAGGGTTGCAAGAAAAAAGCCACTCCTCAAGAAAGGCCACATGCAGCCATGACTGAGCTTTGCCAAAACACACCTTGAAGATTCCAGAGACCCCACTGTAAAAGAGGTTATGGTCAGATGGGACTAAAGGTGAATTTTTTGGCCTCAACACCAAACGATATGTCTAGCGGAAATAAAATACATCTCACCATCCAAATAACACCATCCCTACAGTAAAACATGGAGGTGGTAATATCCTGCTATAGAGGTGTTTCTCTGCAGCAGTTACTGGAGCACTTGTCAGGATAGAAGGCAAAATGGATGGAGAAAAATACTGTGAAAAAAGAGAACAGAGAAAAAGGTGAATTCCTTTGCATGGCCTAGTCAGAGCCCAGACCTAAACCACATTGCAAATCTGGGGAATGACTTGAAGACTGCAGTCCACAAACAGTCCCCATCAAATGTAATTGAACTTGTGCAGTTCTGCAAAGAAGAGTGGGCAAATATTGCAAAGTAAGTTAGTAGAGACATATTCCCAACAGACTAAAGCCTCTAATTAAAGCAAAAGGTGCTTCAAACATAGGGGAAGTTCTGTCCCACTAGGGTGCCACTGAAGACTCTGACAGTACTAGAAGCAGACCAGTAATTGCTCCTTTTGACCATTTTGCCAATTCAAAAGTTGTAAGGTCATTGCGAGCAATAGGAGGCACTTCCAACCCTCAAAGTCCCATGTAATGCCATGTTCTTACACTTGGTGCTCCGCCTAGTCACATTGCTTGAGGATTTCATTGGTGGGGAAATGATCTGTTTTTTTTTGGTCTGGTCAGGGTTTACCTAAGGTCAGCGATTGATTGCTCCTGTCTGCTTGCTGGAGGAAGCTTGCACAGTGCACGTTTAGGAGATATTTATTTTACCTACAGATAAGCTTTATTTTAAGCTTACCTGTAGGTGAAAGTGACCAAGCGGAGTTTACTACCGCTTTAAACAATTTTACACTGTCATCCAGAAGAATTATTTAAAACCAAAATATGAACATTTACATAAATGTTGCTATGCATAAAATCTTTTCATTAAGAATTTCCATAATAACTATACTTCTCTGCTGTCTCTGTCGCTGCTCATCTAACAGCTCTGAATATTCAACTGTATGACAGGGAGTAAATCACTATTTATTACTGGCAAATTTGACCACTTTATGCATCTTCCTCATGCATATTAAAAACTCTATTAGAAATCAAGTGTTCAGAATGGATAATAATTATAAAATATACAAGAGTGAAGCTACCAAACACACAGCCTTGACACAGGAGTCTCAGATAAGTTTAACCCTTTTCACTATATGTTCTGTTTACCATTTATATAGAGCAGTCCAGGTCTGTAGAATTGTAAAGTGTATCTAAAGCCAGCATTTTTCATTTGAATGGAGTACAAAGGTGTAAAAGCCAGTGCAGGCCCAATGACTTACTTACTTAACAGTGCAGAGACGCAGTGGTGGCCGGTGGTATTTTTCTTGGATGGGCGGCAAACAGTCCACAGACAGCCCCCCCCCCCCCCGGTCGGGTCACCAACACCTCCCCCTACCCCTGTTGGTCGATTACCCGGCCGTCGCAACCCTTACCCTGGGCAGCCGGCTAGCTTCCTCTGCGTCTCTTCTCCTCGCGTCTCCTCCCTCCTCCTCCTGGCAGTCAGCGTATTGACTCCTTTTGGCCAATCTGGAAACGGGTCTCAGACCCGCTTTACCTGATTGGCCGTGAGGAGAATTAATGTTACATAACTGGGTGGGCTCGGAGCGTAGTGCTCTGTGCCCTGAGCCCACCCTATTTTGAAGCCTATTAGAGCCTCAAAAAATTGGAATCCATGCATCCGGCTCCCAGGAAAAGATATTAAGGTCCGGACGCATAGGTAGTGGAAGCAGAGCCTGTGCGCTTCTTATGGATGGGCTGCCACTGCAGAGATGCCTCTGAATCACCCCCTTCCTCCAGCCAATGCAGTATCGGCTGTACTAGGGGAGTTGTGAAAACAATTTAAGGTATAAGAATAGATCTTAGTATACATAGTATGTCATTTATAAACGCAGGGTATGCCAGTAGGGGGACATTGTTAAAAGTGGTCAGAATAAGTCCTGAAATTCTTCTTCAAAGGAAACCTACACTGAGAGATTTATGATGGTTGCCATTGTTGAACTCCTTCTCAAAATATTAGTTACTTGGCTGTCATGCTGACCCCCTGGCTTTGATTACTTATGATTCTGTAGATGGGGCCTGGGGCTAGGGTATTCAATCTAGGAGAGATCACACATAGCCCATAAAGTTGTATAACATCTTGTAAATTATTATAAAGTTAACAGAGGTATTTGCAGATAGTAACTATAAGCATGGGTATTCAAGTAGCAAACTGTAGGATGTTCACTGCAATATATACTTAGCAAGGCAGTATTGCAGCAGTGTATTACTAGGCAATAGTACAGTAATGCAGCAGAACTTCAGTAATTTTTTTCATCTTTCCATCTATTAAATCTTCTGACCTTGTTGTTTTAACTTTGGATAGCAAAACATTTTTTTTCCTCCAGTAAATACCTTATACAGCCCAATGTCTGTGGAGAGAAAGCAGTATACCTGTGTTGACCCTTCTCAATTCAGGAACCTCTCCCTGCATTGATAACCCCCCCCCCCCCCCCCCCCACAAATGGTGTTTCTGTACCTCACCTATCCACTCACTCCAGGAGCGCCTGAATGATGCACACACTCTAATTTATCGAGTCCAACTCCAAGATGGCTGCCGGAGGTTATTATAAGTTGCTGTGTCCAATCAGACAGCTGAAACCTCTGTGACAGGGAACAATTTTCCCTAAAGATTCAGCTCCATCTGTATAGTAGCACAGTGCCACCCACTGGATGAAGGCAAATGTGCACCTGCCTACAAATTGCTGACATGGACAGGTCAGTTTAGTTTTCCAGTGACTTAACTGGTTTCATATTTGCAGCTGGGTTGATTTACCAAAGGCAAATAGACTGTCCACTTTGCAGAGGAAGTTGCATTTGAAAGGGCTTAGTAAATTATGTGGAATTTAACTTTGCAAAAAATACTCAAGTGCAAGGAAATGAAAAAAAAAAGTAAACAGCATTTTTTTCACATAATTGGGTGATGGAAGTCAGCAGTGCTTAGTCTGCCTCCTGCCTAGCCTCGGCTGGTGACATCACTTCCCCTCGGCGCAGGAAGGGCTCCCCAGTCATCTGGGACCTGTCACGTGTCCCAGATGACTGTGCGGCCAATCACGGCGCGCGGCGCTGCTCGCTCATGCGCAGTGGGTGCCCGGCTGTGAATCCACAGCCGGGTGCCCACAGTTGCAATGCTGGCACCGCCAAGCGGATCGGGGGGCTAGCGGAGCTTCGACCCCCCGCATCGGTGGACCCTGGAACAGGTAAGTGTCCGATTATTAAAAGTCAGCAGCTGCAGTATTTGTAGCTGCTGACTTTCAATTTTTTTTTTTTTAAGGGACACACCTCTTTAACATCATTAGGAATGCTGGCTGCGTGTTTTTGGGATTGTTTTTCTTTTCTTTTCTCCCTCTGCAATCCAAAAACAGTGTTAGGTTAACTGTTAACTTTTACCTATATTTGTCCTAATGTCTAAGACTATTACATTGAAATGGGCATTAGATTGTGACGTCCTTCAGGGGACATAGATTGATGTGAAGAGTGATATCTTTATCTTTTATAAACCCCTGTATTATACGTCAGTTCAGAATTTGAAAGCCTGCAGTGTTAAAATGTTTAAAGCATAAATATCAAAAGCTCTAACTGTCTTACTGGTGCAAATGGGGAGTGCCATAATAAGCAGCTGATTAGACCATTTGAACAGGTAGTGAGAAGATCAATAACGTCTCATAGCAACAAAGCTGCATGCTGAGAGCTCCTGTATCCACAGGGATCAATGACTCGTAGACAATAGTTAAATGGAAGCTGTATTCCTTCATGTCTATTGTGCAAAATTCACAGCGACCTATTTTTTCTGTAATACTAATCTGAATTCAATCAATACATTCTAAATATACTGATGCACAAATTTAACGTTCAGAATTTTCCCCATCAGTTTGTGTATCTTTGTATTCATGATCTGAACCATTACATGCATACAGGTTTAAAGGGTAACTACTGTATACTGTCAAATAATTATTCTTTAATTACCCTATTGTACTTACTGAACCACACTCTTGAGAAATGTATGCTTTGCATGCTTTTCCAACCACCACTGCAAAGTCACCCAATCTGATCCCTAATGTTTTCTGCTCATGTGCATTCCAATTGAGGGGCAATCTATGTTTCAGCGATAAACATCTTCTCCATAGGAAGGAATTTAATTTATCATGACGTGCAGAAAAAGCAAGGAGTTAGTGTGGGCTATCCGGTTCCCTGCACGGTGTGGATCTAGCAGAAACGTGGACAAGTGAAGCTAAGACTTTGGGGGGATGTGTCTTATCATAAACCTGACATAAAGGAAATATGGAGGACTTCATTGTTGCTCTCCTTCTGAAAAATTCTGTTATTCTGACCCTCTAGGTCACTTTTTTAAAAACCAGCATAAAAGTCAGAGAAAAGTCAGAAGTCCTTATAGTAGAACTATCTACTTGTTCTGGGTCGGTTACTTAAAGCATAAAACAATGGTGTTTATTTCAATCGGTCAAACATACCACAATCACATTCTTGTCTACACCATAATTCTAAAATTATGTACAATAATTAACTAAAGATTTTGATATTTCTATAGAATGTAGCTTGATCAAACGTGTGATCTGTCTGATCCATGATCACATTAAAGAATTCTGTAAATGGCACATAAACTTTGTGTAATCATTGATGTGAGCCAAGTGGACTAAACTGGATGCGAAAGTCCCTGGGGACATCTGTCTAAACCGCATTGACCTCAATAACAGAAAACTGTCTGTTTCCTTTCAGCAATCTCCTGCCTGTCACATTTCTTATACACAGATCAACCTAATACAGAGTGCAGCAGCTATGTTCTGAAGCTCTGCAGAAAAGATGCAGTGCTTTTAAAGCCAAAAAAGCACATTGGCAATGTGCATTATTTACTAAACTGAGAACACACAAATGAAACATGCTTAAACAATAGAGAAAAAGCTGACCCCTAATTAGCCTCAGTTTTATCCATAAGACCTCAGCTGTGTTCAGTGGCAAGACCAAGGTCACTGGAGAGAACTGCCAAGACCCTGGCACATAGCCACATTTTTTCCCATTGGTGTTAGTAATTATAGTTTGCATGTCCTGATTTTAATAAAAGACCAATGTTGAACAGCAAACTAGTAATCATTTCTCTTAACTGGGAGTTTACCCAGGCTGGGCTCAAAGCTGTGCAACCCCTACTAAATAAATTGAATATTTTCTTAGCAATGTGTTACAACATTATCAATCTGCATACATATTGTTATCTTTTATTCTCACTTTATTTTGGTTATGTAATCAATAATGTTTAGTATTCAGTTTGGTTTCCTATATCTCGATATTGTTTCAGAATCCAATGTTGAAAACAAAAAAGGGAAACAAACAAACAAACAAAAAACCCCACAGGTTTTTCTGTTTGCTGTCGTATTCCCAGCCGGCATATGCTTTACTTTCCTTTATTTCAAGCTGATCCAGTCATAGTCATGTGACGAAACGCATCAGGAGGCAAGGCCGCATGTTGTCAGGATGCCTGGAAGTGCAATTTTGGAAGTTTTAAACATCGCTTGATGGAGGTTCACTCTTAAGGGAGCCATGATTGTGTGCCAGTTATGACGCTATGTGAATTATCTGGTGCACTGGATAGTACAAGGGCACTCTATTTGTAAATATTTTAACCTTTTAATAAATCGGATGAGAGTTTTTTCAATTTTTCTCCTATATCGAATGGTGAGGTGAGCTTTAACTACTCTAGTAAATACATATTATCAGTTATTTTGAGGATATGGGTGGATTACATCACCAAGTTTTCTGGGTGTGTGTAGACCTTACCTTGTGTACGTCTAAATCTGAGGTAAGGGGTCACTTTGAAAGGTGGTGATGCACTGTGGTGGATTACAGTTATCTTTTGGAACACAATTTAATGCACAGTTGGTTTTTGGATTATATTGTGGTACTGGTGGCAACACCCGGCTACATTTCAAATGATAAAAGGCTGTTAAAATAGCACTACCTAAAATACTTATGTATAATCAATGAACTTAGTATTATACTATGAACTCTACAGTGGGAACTCATATCTATGTTTGTGAGTGACTAAGCTGCAGCCCCCATCATGCACAGCAGATTTTTAATGGAAGGATAACTAGGTGTACCTGGGGAGATCTATTTGTGACTTCATGTACTGCTTTGCATAGTGACTGAGCAACATCTTGTGGACTGGAAAAGAATTTTAACAAGTGTTATGCAGATATTATAGTTACATAGTTAGTATGGTTGAAAAAAGACATAAGTCCATCCAGTTCAACCAATAGAAGGGAAAGAAAATGATACAATCCTATAGATACAATCCTGATCCAGAGGAAGGCAAGAAAAATCCCAATAAAGCATGATCCAGTTTGCTCCAGCACAGGGAAAAAATCGTTCCTGATCACCTAAGAGGCAATCGGATATTCCCTGGATCAACTTGACCTATAAATATTAGTGATTATGTAATTAGTATTAAAATGTTGTGGCCTAACTTTCTAATTAAAAAGAAATTATATAAAAGTAATAGGTACCATCATCCGTATAATGTAATGTGAAATGTTATTGGAGAAAACCTGGTCTCCGGCCAGGGTTCTCCAAGAAGGAGGGGAGCTGTCGGACTATCACGGTACGTTGAGTAGTGTTACTATTATTCATAAACCAATATTATATAAAATATTACATTTTATTAGGCCCCTTTCACACCGGGGCGTTTTTCATGCGGTGCAGCGCTAAAAATAGCGCCTGTTCACCGCATGAAAAAATCCGGCCCCTTTAACTCCAGTGTGAAAGCCGGCGGGCTTTCACACTGGAGCGGTGCGCTAGCAGGATGACAAAAAAAAGTCCTGCTAGCAGCATCTTTGGAGCGGGATAGGAGCGGTGTGTTCACGCTCCTATACCGCTCCTTCCCATTGATTACAATGGGAGACCGCGGTAAAACCGCGGCAATACCGCGGTTACCGCGTCAATACCGTGGCTACGGCGGCGCTCTGCGGGGGTGTTTAACCCTTTTTCGGCCGCTCGCGGGGGGTAAAACCGCACCGCGAGCGGCCGAAAACCGCGGTGAAAACGACGGTAAAGCAGCGCTAAATATAGCGCTGCTTTACCGTCACCGCTGCTCACCGCCCCAGTGTGAAAGGGGCCTTATTGTTCTTCACAAAATATACATTGAACAAATTCTAAAAACAAATGTACAATAGGTATTTCAACTAGTTTCGCTAAACAGCTTCATCAGGAAATACATATGTTTTACATCTGAAAGAGAGATAACGAAAAAAGATGGGAATTTTTTAGAAGAACATTGATATTTTTAGGAACAATAATTGCTGCATAAAAATCAGCAATGTTTGTTATTTCTCATGAATGGGAGAGAATATACATTGGTAAATGGTGAGCAGACTCTTACCCCATCGAGATGCATCTATGGAGACACGGGCGTGTCCACCAGTGCCTTACGCGGCGACTGGGGAAGGGCAGGTGGAGCCAGCAGGTTAATCAATGGTATCTGAAGATAATATGCATAATGTATCAACCGGGTAATCAAGAGTCGATAGAAAGTATATTTCACCCAGGGGTGGTATAAGGGCCTGACGTTGTGTTCCGTGGCGGCGCCCAGAGGAAAGTGAATGTATCCCTGGTGATCAGGGCATAGTGGAAATGTGAATTGATGTGCCAAATGGTGATGGGTGGGGGAGGGGAATGGAAAGGGGGTGAGGGGCGGGAAGAAAAAAGGAAGGGGGGTAAAGAGTCAGAGGGGGGGGGGAAATGGAAGGAGGAACAAGGGGAAAGGGAGGGTTGGGGGGGATAGGGGAGGGAAGGAGGGGGAGGGAAGGAAGGGGAGGGAAGGAAGGGGAGGGAGGGGGGGAAAGGAGAGGTGGGGGGGGAGGGGAAAGGAAAAATGGGGAGGGGGAATTGGTGTGGTGGATGGACGGGTAAGGAGGGAGAGAAGAACAGGGGAAGGGAACCAGAATAAGGGTTGGGGAAATGTGTGGGTTGGTTAGTGGAAGCTATATCCCGCCTGGGGGAATTGGAACTGGGCCAAGATATGTGCAAAAGATGTGGATGGGTAGGGATGATGGAATGAGGGGGGGGGGAAGGGGGAGGGGGTAGGGGGGAAGGAAAAAAGGGGAGGGGGAGGGAATGTGGGACATTATGGATATTATCTTCAGATACCATTGATTAACCTGCTGGCTCCACCTGCCCTTCCCCAGTCGCCGCGTAAGGCACTGGTGGACACGCCCGTGTCTCCATAGATGCATCTCGATGGGGTAAGAGTCTGCTCACCATTTACCAATGTATATTCTCTCCCATTCATGAGAAATAACAAACATTGCTGATTTTTATGCAGCAATTATTGTTCCTAAAAATATCAATGTTCTTCTAAAAAATTCCCATCTTTTTTCGTTATCTCTCTTTCAGATGTAAAACATATGTATTTCCTGATGAAGCTGTTTAGCGAAACTAGTTGAAATACCTATTGTACATTTGTTTTTAGAATTTGTTCAATGTATATTTTGTGAAGAACAATAATAAAATGTTATATTTTATATAATATTGGTTTATGAATAATAGTAACACTACTCAACGTACCGTGATAGTCCGACAGCTCCCCTCCTTCTTGGAGAACCCTGGCCGGAGACCAGGTTTTCTCCAATAACATTTCACATATGTAATTAGTATATTTGATATGTTTTAAGGAATCGTGTTGTCTGGTTGTTATTTATTTCTGAACAATGTTTTTTGAAGATTAGTTCTAATCTCTTTTTAAATTAAAATAAAATTAAAAGAAACCTGTGATTACAGAAATATGTTTTAAGGAATCGTGTTGTCTGGTTGTCATTTATTTCTGAACAATGTTTTTTGAAGATTAATTCTAATCTCTTTTTAAATTCAAATAAAATTAAAAGAAACCTGTAATTACAGAAATATACTTTAAGGAATCGTGTTGTCTGGTTGTCATTTATTTATGAACAATGTTTTTTGAAGATTAGTTCTAATCTCTTTTTAAATTAATATAAAATTAAAAGAAACCTGTGATTCCAGAAATATGGAAGCTAAAAATGAATTTGTTATATATTGCAGATTACCAGTCTGTGGTTGCTGCATTAGTTTCACTTTTTAGGATTTTTTCTTTATTTTCACCTAATAATTCTGCAGAAAACACACTTCCTGTGCTTGGTTGGCTACACTAAGCCCCCGTACACACGGTCGGAAATTCCGACTACAAAATCCGTCAGATTTTTTACCTGACGGATTTTGTCCGACACTGGTGTTGCATACACACGGGCGGACAAAGTTGTCGGAAAATGTAATCATTCTGAACGTGGTGACGTTCGTTGTGTACGACCGAACTACGTAGAGGCTAGTAGCCAATAGCTTTGGTCTCGTAATTTGATCTGAGCATGCGTGGCACTTTGTCCGTCGGAATTCTCGACACACGATCGGAAAAAGTCTGATCGGATTTTGTTGTCAGAAAATTTGAGATCCTGCCCTCAAATTTTTTCCGTCGGAAAATTCCGACGGAAAAAGTCTGATGGAGCCCACACACGGGCGGATTTTCCGACAAAATGGTCCAATCGGACATTTTCAGTCGGAATTTCCGACCATGTGTACGGGGCATAACACCTGCAATGCATCTATGGAGGAAGCCATGGCTGTAACACAGGGTGAACCTCGAACATATCTTCCCTGCTTCATTTTAATTGCATGCAGGATGGGAGATTAGTAGCTAACAGAAGGAAGATATCATTGTTTGTGCTTTCAGTTTAGCAAGAACACTACAATTGTGGCAAGATCAACATATAACATTTTGTTCTTGGGTTTTGATATCCTTTAAAGGTAGACACCAACATTCATCATAATTCTGGCTCCACTACCTATTAAGCGACTGACCTTGAACAAGTCTGTCAGTGAAGACTGAAAATGTTGAGCTCCTGCCCTGAATGCTTGTTTATGGCCCATAACGCAGTAGAGTGAAATCAGGATTAGTATAAAAGCTTCATATTCTGCAATGGCAGCTCCCATATTCCCATCCCCATGGGTTTCCTTTAGAAAACAATAAAACAATAATGTCATTAATTATCTATTGTCTGTTTTATTGAACAAACACATATCAAAGTGTCCAAAAAGTCCAAACATTTTTGGGCAGCATTTATAAAGATGCAGTATAACTTGTTGACTGTTTGAGCTTGGAGCTTTCACTGTCACATCAACCGTTCTGAATTAATTGGCATAGATTTGTGTGGTGATAAATGCATCTGTCTCTCTAATGGAAGTCTTCTGTATCCATTGTGCTGTATTCTACTACATAGAATTACTGGCTTTTTATAATGCTTTTTATTTTTAATGAGCCACGAAACAACAGACCAGGCATTTCGGCAATCAGAATTCAATTATTTCGTAATGTTTTAGGGTTTAGTCTGTTTGAGGTATATGGTTAAACTATACTTCATTAATTACACATACAAATGAGAAAGGCAACATTCATTACTTGTCACTAATGCAATTCGGATGAGAACAAAAATGTCCATGTCTTTATTTTAATGGAATGAAAAATAAGATCTTTTTTTTTATCTCTTGTCAATGAATGTGAAGCTAATTATCTGTGGGAAGATGCCAGTACTTTTAATTTGAGAATTCATCTTATCAATAATGGCCAACGCATGTTAAATATGAAGGTATAGCATGAATAATTTAATCAATAGAAAATGACATTCTGGTAATCTGCTGGATGTTCTTTGGGAAATTATGGGTTTAAAAGAGCCTTGAAGGACTTGATTTCTGGCCAGTCAGTTTATAAATGTATAAAATTATGTATTCAGAATTCTGAAGGGAAGATGAGCACAAGCAGAAAAAAAAGTCCATTCTCTGTTGATAGAGCAGTGTGCATAACAGCCAATCATATTTCACCTATCACTCATACAACCTTTATATGCTAAAATCTAAATATGAATATAGATTAGTTCCCCTTGCAATTCATCATTGCTTTAGACAGTACATTATGGCGTAAGTGTAAATTGTTTGTGTCTTAGGTTTTATCTGCTAAATTGATTTTGATTAGACACATTTTTTTAGGATTCCTAAATGAGAAGGTTCAGGCTTTGTTAAGTGGATTTGGTATACAATGGCAAAACACTCATAACTTTCAGTCTAAAGCCCTGTATACACGATCGGACTTTCCGATGGGAAATGTATGATGACAGGCTGTTGGCGGAAAATCTGACCGTATGTATGCTCCATCGGACAATTGTTGTCATATTTTTCGTGGACAAATGTTGGCTAGCAGGTTTTACAATTTTCCGTGGACAAATGTGTGTTGTCGGATTTTCCGAGCGTGTGTACACAAGTCCGTAGGACAAAAGTCCAAAGTACAAACACGCATGCTAGTAAGCAAGGGCGAGCCGGAAGCGGTCGGTCGTGTAAACTAATGTTTGTAATGGAGAATTAACATTCGTGACTGGTCAAATTATGAAATCTCGAAAAGCAGCGCACATTCTCTTCTTTAACCACTTGCCTACCAGGTACGAACACTTCCTGACCAAGCCATTTTTCAGCTTTCAGCGCTGTCGCATTTTGAATGACAATTGCGCGGTCATGCAACGATGACATTTTTATCATTTTTTCCCCACAAATTTTATTTTGGTGGTATTTGATCACCTCTGCGTTTTTATTTCTTGCGCTATAAACAAATAAGAGGGACAAGTTTGAAAAAACGCAATATTTTTTACTTTTTATTATAATAAATATTATTTTTTTTTTTTTTTAACAATTTTTTTCCTCAGTTTAGACCGATACATATTCTTCTACTTATTTTTGGTAAAAAAAAAATCGCAATAAGCTTATGATTGGTTTGCGCAAAAGATAGCGTCTACAAAATAGGGGATAGATTTATTGCATTATTATTATTTATTTTTTTACTAGTAATGGCAGCGATTTGCGATTTTTATTGTGACTGCGACATTGCGGTGGACATATCGGACACTTTTGACACATTTTTGGGACCATTCACATTTATACAGCGATTGTGCTATAAAAATGCATTGGTTACTGTATAAATGTGACTGGCAGGGAAGATGTTAACACTAGGGGGCACTGCAGGGGTTAATATGTTCCCTATATGAGTGATTCTAACTGTGGGGGGAGGGGACTGACTGGGGGAGGGGACTGATCGGTGTCCCTATGTACAAGGGACACACCATCGGTCTCCTCTCCTTTGACAGGACGTGGATCTGTGTGTTCCTGCTCAGTTACCGGGCAATCGCGGGTGCCTGGCAGACATCGCGGCCGCCGGGCACGCATCGGGTCCCCAGCTACGCGGCGGGCACGCGCCCCTAGTGGCCAAAAAGCGAGCGCCGTCATATGACGGCGGCCCGCCACGAGAGCTGCACCGTCCCGCCGTCATTTGACAGTGGGCGGTCAGCTACTAGTTAATGGGATAATAATGAAGCTGCTTTGCTGGTGATACTGATGGAGTTATTGCAAACTAATTTTCAAAGGTTTTTTTTTTAGTGATATCAAGAATAATATTATTATTTTTTTTTTATTTTTTTGGGCAAGTTACCACAACACTATTATCCCGTAGTTTTTAAGATCAACAATACAACTATGTTGGTATCCCTTGTCAATTTTACATTGTATTTTTTTTTAAATGTAACTGCCTAATCCCAAACTGTCATTTCAAGTAAAACACATAGCTAAGTATTATTTTCCACAATTTTTTTTATTGTGCATTAAAAAAAAAAAATTAGACATGCTATATGCCAATAGAACTTAAACAAAAAGTGGATTCTATGCATCCAAAAATATAGAAAATATATCAAATCAAATCATTATTCAACCAAAAAAATAATTTTAAAGAAATCCAAGGCCAATAATAAAAAACACGTTATCTCCTCCGATTCCGCAATAGGTCTGGTTGACGAACGGCTGTTCAGAAATGAACTGAAAAGCACGAAATGAAAAGCGCAAAATGAAAACCGCAAAATGAAAAGCGTGAATCAACACTCACCAAACTTCTACTAACACGAAATTAGCAGAAGGAGCTCAAAAGGGTGGCGCTAAAGAGCTAAAAAAAATGTAGTACGTCACTATGTTCGGGATTGTTGGCCAACAATTGTGTGCCGTGTATATGCAAGACAAGTTTGGGCCAAGCCCTTCGGACAAAAGTCCACGGTTTTGTTGGCCAACAATCCGATCATTTGTACGAGGCTTAAGGAGTCAATCCACCCAACAGATGGGTTAATGAATGTTGGTAAGTAGTAATGCAACTCTGTTTGCATTATTCAATGCCCTTGCTTCAGTAAAGGTACAACAATACATTGTGTTTGTTAAATACAAGTATTTGTATTTGATATATTGACTTAAATGAAGATCAAACAGTATTTCCAAAGTCATTAATTGAGAAATCTAGTTACTAATTACGAATCACTAAGGGCTCATAAACTGTACTCACTGCATATCATTGCACAATGATAGTCACGTTTACTCGATTTACAATAGGATGAATGTGTACCAGGGGACTGCAACAGTCATTAAATAGCCTACAAATCTAAAGTAAATGTTAATAAAGGCATTTAAAGCTTATCGATATCATAAAGAAAAAAGTAATACATTGCAGATCACTAGTTCTTATATGCAGTGGTTGCATTCATTTTTTTTTTTTTGTGTGTGCATTGTAGTGTGGAGAGCATGTGCGTTTTTTGGGGAAAACGCCACTCCCACCCACCGGAGGTGATGTAATCAGTGGGCTGGGGCAGGGGAGGGAGAGTTACAAGGCAGTGGATAAGTGAGTGGGGAAAACAGAACTCTCACTGCTGGTGTATTGGTGGGTGGGTGTGGGGGCTTGTCATCATTTGCCTGGGTGGCAGAGGAGACTTTTCATGGGTAAGAGTGAAGCAAGGGTGGTGTCTCCGGTGCCTGTTTCTCCAACTGTGCTGCCTTTTTTCTCTGCTCAGCAGGATTACACCTTGTGGATAGAGCATATTTTATAAGCTTGTAAGCAGAGAGGAGCTAATTATTGTTTGTTTTTATCTCTAATGCCGCGTACACACGGTTGGAATATCCGATGGAAACAGTCCGATGGGAGCTTTTCATCGATGTGTATGCCCATCGGTCTTTTTCTGTCGGCATTTCCGACAGACTTTGGATTGAGAACCTTGTTCTTAATTTTGCCGACGAAAAACCTTTCTATCGGATTTTTCGATCGTGTGTATGCAGTTCCGACACGCAAAATTCCAACGCATGCTCGGAAACAATTCGACGCATGCTCAGAAGCATTAAACTTCCCTTTTATAGTGCCATCTAAAGTGTTGTATGTCGCGGTGATATTGACCGTGTGTAGGCAAGACATTTTGAGTGAAATTCCGTCGGAATTCCGCCGGGAAATCCATCAGAGCTTTTTCCGATGAGAATTCCGACCGTGTGTACGTGGCATAAGGGACATGTTTTTCTTATATCCCTGGTGCAAAGTATACCGTATGTTGGAATTCCCTATACAGTATAAGGTCAGTTATATGGACCCCAAGTGTGGTATACATACAGTGCCTTGAAAAAGTATTCATACCCTTTGAAATTTTCCACATTTTGTCATGATACAACCAAAAACGTAAATGTATTTTATTAGGTTTTTATGTGATAGACCAACCCAAAGTGGCACATAATTGTGAAGTGAAAGGAAAATTATAAAATGGTTTTCAAATTTCTTTACAAATAAATATGTGGAAAGTGTAGCGTGCATTTGTATTCAGCCCCCTGAATCAATACTTTGTAGAACCACCTTTCACTGCAATTACAGCTGCAAGTCTTTTTAGGTATGTCTCTACCAGCTTTGCACATCTAGAGAGTGACATTTTTGCCCATTCTTCTTTGCAAAATAGCTCAAGCTCTGTCAGATTGAATGCAGAGCGTCTGTGAACAGCAATTTTCAAGTCTTACCACAGATTCTCAATTGGATTTAGGTCTGGACCTTGACTGGGCCATTCTAACATATGAATATGCTTTGATCGAAACCATTCCATTGTAGCTCTGGCTGTATGTTTAGGGTCATTGTCCTGCTGAAATGTGAACACCCGCCCTAGTCTCAAGTCTTTTGCAGACTCTAACAGGTTTTCTTCTATGATTGCCCTGTATTTGTCTCCATCCATCTTCCTATCAACTCTGACCAGCTTCCCTGTCTCTGCTGAAAAAAAGGTGTGTTCAGGGTGATGTGCAGTGTTAGTTTTCAACTACACATTGCGTTTTGCTTTTAGGCCAAAAAGTAAAATTTTGGTCTGACCAGAGCACCTTCTTCCACATGTTTGCTGTGTCCCTCAGATGGCTTCTCGCAAACTGCAAATGGGAATTCGTATGGCTTTCTTTTAACAATGGCTTTTTTCTTGTCATGCTTCCACAAAGGCCAGATTTGTGGAGTGCATGACTAATAAATTTCATGTGGACAGATTCTCCCACCTGAGCTGTGGATATCTGCAGCTCCTTCAGAGTTACCATGGGCCTCTTGGCTGCTTCTCCAATTAATGCTCTCCTTGCCAGTTTAGGTGGACGGCCATGTCTTGGTAGGTTTGCAGTTGGGCCATATGCTTTCCATTTTTGGATGATGGATTGAACAGTGCTCTATGAGATGTTCAAAGCTTGGGATATTTTTGTATAACCTAACCCTGCTTTAAACTTCTCTGCAACTTTATGCAACTTTATCCCTGACCTGTCTGGTGTGTTCCTTCGCCTTCATGATGCTGTTTGTTCACTAAGATTCTCTAACAAATCTCTGAGGGCTTCACAGAACAGCTGTATTTATACTGAGATTAAATTACACACAGGTGGACTCTATAGGGATATCAGAGTAAAGGGGGCTGAATACAAATGCACGCCACACTTTTCAGATATTTATTTGTAAAAAAATTAATTTCATAATTATGTGTTACTTTATATTGGTCTATCAAATAAAATCCCAATAAAATACATTTACGTTTAGGTTGTAACATGACAAAATGTGGGATATTTCAAGGGTTATGAATACTATTTCAAGGCACTCTATTTCTTTGTCATTGTCTGTTTTGTGGTGGACAAATTAGTGATTTGTTGCCTATTGTTGTAATTAGCATTAAATTGAAGTAAAGATCACTGAATCATTTCTGTAAAGATTATTGAATATCATGAATTATTTTCAGATTGGTCCTGAAAATGTGTATTTATGAAAAGCATTGTTCTTTATTTTTTTTATGGAATGATGACAGTGTATTAATAGGTGAGCTTTAATGCCAAGAAGCCATATATACAGCTCTGGCTGTATGTTTAGGGTCGTTGTCCTGCTGGAAGGTGAACCTCCACCCTAGTCTCAAGTCTTTTGCAGACTCTAATAGGTTTCCTTCTAAGATTGCCCTGTCCATCCATCTTCCCATCAACTCTGACCAGCTTCCCTGTCTCTGCTGAAGAAAAGCATCCCCACAACATGATGAAGCCACCACCATGTTTCACGGAGGGGATGGTGTGTTCAGGGTGATGCGCAGTGTTAGTTTTCTACCACACATAGAGTTTTTCTTTTAGGCCAAAAAGTTAAAATTTTGTCTCATCTGACTAGAGCACCTTCTTCCACATGTTTGCTGTGTCCCCCACATAGCTTCTGCCTAACTGCAAACAGGACTTCTTATGGCTTTCTTTCAACAATGGCTTTCTTTTTGCCACTCTTCCATAAAGATAGATTTGTGGATTGCACAACTAATAGTTGTCCTGTGAACAGATTCCCCCACCTGAGCTGTGGATCTCTGCATTTCCTCCAGAGATATCATGGGCCTCTTGGCTGCTTCTCTAATTAATGCTCTCCCTCCACAGCCAGTCAGTTTAGGTTGATGACCATGTCACATAAAATCCCAATAAAATACATTTACGTTTTTGGTTGTAACATGATAAAATGTGGAAAATTTCAAGGGGCATGAATACTTTTTCAAGACACTGTATGCAGCCCAATATAAACGCACTGCTGTGCTCAGAGTGCATGCCCTGCTGCTAGTACAGTCAACCAGCGGGGAACCCATAAACCAATGCATACTTGCAATCGGGAGCTTTCCGATCATGTGACAGCCATTTACAGTGGTCACATGACCCAAATGCCCACCTCTGCCTCCCTGTATTCAGAAGCTCTTAAAGGGTCAGCATCTATGGACAGCAGATGTTTCTGTGCTGAGAGAGCACTGATTGCACACTCCCAGCACAGGGACTCAGATGTACCTCTTGGTCTGTATTAGTAATGGGAAATGGCGGGACTGATTTCTGATCATGTGACCACTGTGACAGCAAATCACAGTGATCACATGATTAGGAAGACATTTCTGAACGAATAGGCTGTTCCCAGAGTGCCCCCCCAGGCATACAAACTTTTTAAAGGGACACCAGGGCAGGTGGGAAGGGGGTAAAGTCCCTTTGAAATAATTTATTAATATATACATTTAGTATACATTTCAAGATATATTAGCAATTATATTCACCACTTTGTTATTTTATTCAAATGACTGTAGGCTGCCACATATTAAGTTTCGCTTTTGGGGTTAGTATACTCTTTAACCTGGAGGCAAATTGGCCCACAGAAGCTCTCCATGGTGCTGAAACTATGCTTAGGCAAAGTTTCAGCACTAGGAGGGCTAAATGTCACTTTCTTTAAAGGTAAAACAAATTTGACCAGAATTCTTTGGTAAACATTCAGCCTATTAAGCCAAATTAGTGCATTTTTCTTTAGCTTTGCTCAGTGAAAATGACATTTGCTGACATATATTAATATCCGTTCTTCAAAAAAAGGTCTTTCCTGTAACATTCACCCAATGTATAAAGTAAAAATAGTGTAAAGTAAATGTTATCTACCCTGTACATTCACCTTTCATTCCCATAGTACATTTTTTAGGGATGTTTGTGAATTCCTCTGGTTAAGCTGTCAGCACTTCAGTGGTTAATTATACTCCCTCTGTAGTCCAAGAGACTAAGAGGTCAGGTAACAACACTCAGAATGCTGATACTGGGTGGGAATGAATGAATGAATACAATTTGCATGTAGTACATTCCTGTCCAGTAACACCTGCTAACCTTCTAGTGGTAGACTAGGCAGCAATGGGCTGTGAGCAGTGATAACATTACACATTACTCCTCTTTGACAGCTTATCAAACCACCCAGACAGAGGCTACAGGAGTCCCAAAAAATCATGGGACATGTAGTCTCAGAAAATTACGTCAACAGCACACTAGAACAACCTCCCGGTGTCCTCGACTTTCAAGAGGCTCAGGACAGAAGTGATGATGTCAAACGTATTTCAAAAACAATTTTAGGACCATGGAGGCAGTTTCAAAAATCACACTGCGGTTGTGCTGACAGCTGAGAGACAATATACTTGGGGGAAGTGAATAACACCTGTCCCTCCTCTGAGAACTAACTAGCCAGGTATGCAGGCTGTTATCCCCAAAGCAAAGGATCAATGGGCATGCAGTCTCCCTGCTATGCTGATATCAGCCTGCATTCCCTTCTGTATTGGGGGGAGAGAGGTTCATCCAAAAAACAGGGGTCCCCATTCCAAGCTGTGCCCTTTACACTATATTGCCAAAAGTATTGGCCCACCCCTCCAAATCATTTGGTGGAGGGGGGATTATTGTGTGGGATTGTTTTTCAGGGGTTGGGCTTGGCCCCTTAGTTCCAGTGAAGCGAACTCTTAAGGCATCAGCAAGACATTTTGGACAATTTCATGTTCCCAACTTTGTGGGAACAGTTTGGGGATGGCTCCTTCCTGTTCCAACATTACTGTGCACAAAGCAAGGTCCATAAAGACATGGATGAGTGAGTTTGGGGTGGAGGAACTTGACTGACCTGCACAGAGTCCTGACTTCAACCCGATAGAACACCTTTGGGATGAATTAGTGCAGAGACTGCAAGCCAGGCCTTCTTGTCCAAAATCAGTGCCTGACCTCACAAATGCGCTTCTGGAAGAATGGTCATATACATTTCTTTAAACACACTCCTAAACCTTGTAAACAGCCTTCCCAGAAGAGTTGAAGCTGTTATAGTTGCAAAGGGTGGGCCAACTCAATATTGAACCCTACGAACTAAGACTGGGATGCCTTAAAGTTCATTTGCGTGTAAAGGCAGGTGTCCCAATACTTTTTGAAATATAGTATATATATATATATATATATATATATATATATATATATATATATATATATATATATATATACAGTATCTCACAAAAGTGAGTACACCCCTCACATTTCTGTAAATATTTTATTATAGCTTTTCATGTGACAACACTGAAGAAATTACACTTTGCTACAATGTAAATTAGTGAGTGTACAGCTTGTATAACAGTGTAAATTTGCTGTCCCCTCAAAATAACTCAACACACAGCCATTAATGTCTAAACCACTGGCAACAAAAGTGAGTACACCCCTGAGTGAAAATGTTCAAATTGGGCCCAAAGTGTCAATATTTTGTGTTGCCACCATTATTTTCCAGCACTGCCTTAACCCTCTTGGGCATGGAGTTCACCAGAGCTTCACAGGTTGCCACTGGAGTCCTCTTCCACTCCTCCATGACAACATCACAGAGCTCTAAATACTGAGAGCTGGTGGATGTTAGAGACCTTGCACTCCTCCACCTTCCATTTGAGGATGCCCCACAGATGCTCAATAGGGTTTAGGTCTGGAGACATGCTTGGACAGCCCACCCCCTTTACCCTCAGCTTCTTCAGCAAGGCAGTGATTGTCTTGGAGGTGTGTTTGGGATCATTATCATGTTGGAATACTGCCCTGCGGCCCGGTCTCCGAAGGGAGGAGATCATGCTCTGCTTCAGTATGTCACAGTGCATGTTGACATTCATGGTTCCCATAATGAACTGTAGCTCCCCAGTGCTGGCAGCACTCATGCAGCCCCAGACCATGGCACTCCCACCACCATGCTTGACTGTAGGCAAGACACACTTGTTTTTGTACTCCTCACCTGGTTGCCGCCACACACGCTGAACCAAATAAGTTTATCTTGGTCTCATTAGACCACAGGACATGGTTCCAGTAATCCATGTCCTTATTCTGCTTGTCTTCAGCAAACTGTCTGCGGGCTTACTTGTGCATCATCTTTAGAAGAGGCTTCCTTCTGGGATGACAGCCATGCAGACCAATTTGGATCAGTGTGCGGTGTATGGTCTGAGCACTGACAGGCTGACCCCCCTACCCCTTCAACCTCTACAGCAATGCTGGCAGCACTCATATGTCTATTTCCAAAGACAACCTCTGGATATGACGCTGAGCACGTGCACTCAACTTCTTTGGTCGACCAGGGCGAGGCCTATTATGAGTAGAACCTGTCCTGTTAAACCGCTGTATGGTCTTTGTGCTGCAGCTCTGTTTCAGGGTCTTGGCTGCAGCTCTGTTTCAGGGTCTTGGCAATCTTTTATAGCCTATCTTTATGTAGAGCAAACATGGCCTGGTGACGGGTAATGAGGACTGAGGTTAAGAACCACTGATGTAGAGCAACAATTATTTTTTTCAGATCATCAAAGAGTTCTTTGCCATGAGGTGCCATGTTGAAATTGCAGTGACCAGTATGAGAGAGTGAGAGCGATAACACCAAATTTAACACACCTGCTCCCCATTCACATTTTTTACAGTGTAACACTAATCAGTCACATGACACGGGGGGTGGCTAATTGGGCCCAATTTGGACATTTTCACTTAGGGGTGTACTCACTTTTGTTGCCAGCGGTTTAGACATTCATGGCTGTGTGTTGAGTTATTTTGAGGGGACAACAAATTTACACTGTTATACAAGCTGTACACTCACTACTTTACATTGTAGCAAAGTGTAATTTCTTCAGTGTTGTCACATAAAAAGATATAATAAAATATTTACATAAATATGTGAGGGGTGTACTCACTTTTGTGAGATACTGTGTTTATATATCTATATATTTATTTTTTGTCATATTTTCCTTAACAGCAAGAGGAATATGTTTGTCCAAAAAAGCCAATCCTACGTTTGTTTCTGACAGATACCAAAGGTGTCTCTTAGCAACTGTGAGAGCACATTTTTTGACGTCTGCATCTGGGTAAGTGCTCAAAAGCTGTAGCATATCCAAATCATTCTTTGGAGCCCATCGACTTACAATTGCCTCATGCCAAAAGCGAACATATATGAGGCTGACAAAATATGCAACTCATTTCATTCCTTCCAATTGTCGTTGAGGAATATTCAACTGTTTAGTGAAGAGGACAATTTTAAGTGCATATATTGCCTTTGCCATCCACCTTGCTTGATGCAGTGCCCCTGGGATCCTGAAAATTAAGTCGTTTTTTGACCAACCTCCTAGGTACAGGAGTGAGAGTTCCCTAATATATATATATATATATATATATATATTTATTTTTTAGGAATAGTGTAGGACCCACTGATAATGGGGTACTTTGGCGCAGTGGTGGGCGTAAAGAGGAGCTGCACTTTAAACAAAAATATTAAAAGTGAGCAGCTACAAATACTGCAGCTGCTGACTTTTAATAAATGGACACTTACCTGTTCCAGGGTCCAGCGATGTCGGCAGCAGATGACGAGCAATCGCTCGTCTCTCGGCTGCCCCCGCCACCATCCTCTGTCAGGGAATCAGGAAGTGAAGCGTTGCGGCTTCACTGCCCGGTTCCCTACTGCGCATGCGCGAGTCGCGCTGCACGTCTTCACTGGTCCCCGTTGTGTCCTGGAAACTGTGTGTTTCCCAGAACACAACGGGGGGGGGGGGGGTATCTGCGGGTAGCTGCGGCTAGCTTGTCCCAGAAGTGGGTGCAAGTACCTGCATTATACAGGTATCTGCACCCCCTCCCCCTGAAAGGTGCCAATTGTGGCACCGGAGGGGGGTGGGTTCCGATGAGCGGAACTTCCACTTTAGGGTGAAGGTCCGCTTTAAGCATGATATGGCCATATGATGTGACTAAATCCCTTTTTACTTATTAAGATTAGGTGCTTTTAGGCAGCCTTGTAAGTTTTTAAAGTTACTCCTCATTTTTGTATGTGTGCACTATTCTTTGTGGTTCTATATATATATATATATATATATATATACATATATATATATATATATATATATATATATATATATATATATATGTATATATTACTTTTAAAGTGCAATTAAATCCAAGAATTTGTTTTTTTAGATTGCAGCTTACCAGTCCCTAAATGTAGTGATTGCATTGTGGTGTGGTGATTGCACTGGTAATCTTGCAAGTAACATAATTTATGTTAAGGTGATTGCTCTCAGAGACAGAAGACCTTTCCATAAACTCAAATCCATAACATGGGGGGAGGTGCTCTGCAGTTCACAAAGACAGCCCAAACAGGGCTTTTAACACTGCTTGAAATAAGACTGTCAAATGCATAGAATGCAGGACAGCACTAGACTGCTGGCAGGATCAACACTTCAACAGGCATTTTTTGCACTTACGGAACAGATAATGCAAAATATCTTTTATGATATATTTAATAGACCAAAATGTGCAAAATAATAGAATTTCATTATTAGAGCTTACATTTTCTTTAATAAATGATTATGTGAAACTCTTTGTAATTCACTTTAATTTATTCGATTTTTGGTTGTTGATGATTCCAGGATCTCCAATTCTACTTAAAAGGCTAGTATGCTAATATTTTTTTATAGTTCATCCCGCTTTTGGTATTAAATTCTGGCAAAGTCTCTTCAAATATAACATAACTAAATCTGAACTACATTTAGTTTGTAGTAACTAAACTATAGTCTGATATGTATGTCACATCCTCAGATCTTGGATTCTGAAGTACAATACATTTTTACCTTCTTCCATCCCAGCATAGAACGTATATTGTATAACTGTATACAATAACTGTCTTTCATAATGCATACATAAACCTTTCAAAGTGAGAACCTGGTTTTTGTATACTTCAGTAAATGGTCAGCTTTATGATTTTTGTCTGTGGTCACTTTTTAAACATTTGCCTTAAATTATTAAAATGTTATCCTCATAAGTAAAACGATTTTACCCTTGCTTAACTTTGCTTCTACAGTCCTTAGAATATATGTATTTGAGTTAATGTGCTTTGGTTCCGGATAGTGTATTTGACTAATGTACTGTAAAATATGTACATTTTACAAGAAAGACAGAAGACAGCACATGCTTAAAATGCCGAAAAGTTTTTGTCTACATTTGTTATAGCAATACACTTATACACAATGCTTAAAAAACTGATTCATATTAAGTTCATATGTGGGAATGGACAGATTAAGCTGAAACATCATACATGTATGGGGCTGTATTTAGACATCATACTGCCTTGGTCCATCTGAATTATGTCAGCCTTTTGTACAAACTCTTTGGATCGTCCAATAAATGTAGTAACAAATAATGCTAGAATGTGCTATTGGAGTAATCATGTACAGACTATCATAAAAAGATGCGTTTGTCGATACAACCTGCCTATTCACCACCACTTGTACGCTCAGCAAGCAGTTAACTTCATAGTCAGTGTTTGTCCCACCAGGGAATGTAAATTTAACACTTCACTCTTAGACAATCTCTTACACCACAATTGCCTCAAGCTCTCAGATATTTACAAACCCATGAACTCTCACCTCACCAAGCCACTTCACTTCTGCTCCACCCCCTACTGGGATAAAGAACTGAACTCACCAGTGGCCGTGGATCACATCCTTGCTGGATATAACACTACCTGTGCTTTCGTCACCAACAAATTCTAGCGAGAGCAGCAATTCAAAATTATGCATTGTGCCTACATCCCTTTCCTGCCATCTTCTCAAGTGATGGGGCAACAGCTGTGCCCTTGGTTCGGTTATACCAAACCCTCACTTCTCCTCAGATTGTGGTCCTGCCAATTAATGTCCTGTTTCTGGGAACAATTGGAAAACTTTGCTGCCATGGTCACAGGCTACCAGCCCTGCGAAGACCCTTTTTTCTTGCTATTGGGCTTCCTAGATGGTTACTGGAATGCACAACGGTTAACTGTGTCAAGCAACAAAGCTTGACTGGTGACCTGTTTTATGGCGGCCAGAAGAGCCATCCTCAAACAGTGGACTTCCGTTTCCCCTCTGAACATTGTAGATGTTAAAGTGGACCTGTTAGGCCTATTTCGTAAAGACAAGCTGGATGTAACCCTATCTCACCAGGATCTAACTCCATGCGTCCATTATAAGTGGGACCTTTATATTGCCAAAGTCCTCCCAGCCTCGAAACAGGCCTCCCGCCACCACTGCAGCATTGTGCTCATCCAATCTCTCAATTAAGTAGAGGTGCTAGATTTATTGCCACTAATGAAAGGACAGCTAGGTCTAAGTGTTTGCTGAATT
Source organism: Lithobates sylvaticus (assembly GCA_028564925.1). Classification (NCBI taxonomy): domain Eukaryota; kingdom Metazoa; phylum Chordata; class Amphibia; order Anura; family Ranidae; genus Lithobates; species Lithobates sylvaticus. The sequence goes on along the minus strand of CM053030.1, from coordinate 99,975,839 downwards.
ACACTAATATCCTAGGATACTAGAGTATGCCTTGTTATTACTTGTGTACATCCGTGTTACATTTGGGCTAACCTGTCTTGGAAGTTCTTAACCTCAGGTTTATTGCCCTTCTCCCCTTAACCTCCCCCTCCTATTCCCCCTCCAATGTCCCTCATCCTATTACCCCCTTTCTACTTGTTATTCTGTATGTATTATTTGGTATATGCATGAGATAATACTTAAGATGTCATTTTATGTCTCTTATAATGTAAAACTCAATAAAGTTTAAAAAAAAAAGATGGGTTTTTAGCTCTTAAACTATAGAGGGTCTTCTGTGTTCTCTATGCATCCCTTGCACACATTTCACTATAGTTAAATTCAATGTAGACCCCAAGTGAATGCTATTTAGCTTGCTAAAAAAAAACTCTGTATCACAAACATTTTTGAAATACTGGTGGATCTAAGGCTACCAATGAAAATATAAATATAATATGAGTATTATGGGCAGTTCTCTGTGATTGTATTGATGTCTTCAGAAAACTTTGAACTGCTGTCCATACAGATACAAAATGGGTTGGCAGCCCTACCATAATACATGTAAAAAAGAGACAGCTGTGGAGGAACATTCAAGTCCAATAAAAGCATAGTCCCTGAAAAGCAGGGCAGTTAGGAGCCATGCTACTGATTGTTGCTGGTAATGACTATATTATGTATTGTTGAATATATTGTAGGATTGTGCTGAGCTAAAAGTAACTGTATGTAATCTCTGGGCAGGGATAATTCAAATGAAATTCATTTGCTATCAGCTGGAGAATGAGCTTATAACCATTTTCATAGGAAGAAATGATCCTTGTCCTCATTTGTAGAAACAACATACATTTAAATGACTTTGTGAATTTCCTACAATACCGGGTGATATGCTATGGAAGAACACTCACATAAGCGTTCCAAAGTGCCTCCTTAGCAGTTCCTTGCATTACTAAGCATTTCCCCTAATGTTTATGAATACCATTAGGGGTTAATTCCTCACAGTTATAGCTTAGTTGTCAGCACTGTTCGGTTAAAGGATATCATTAGACGATGGCATTTATCAGTTAATTGGCTCTCTCAAAAACTATAAGCATGGAATAAGTGTTGCATTAGGGACATGCTAAGAATACATAAATGGGGGGATGTTATGTGCCATTTCCTTCAGATGGAGAAAACTGCCTGACAGGACACAATTTTCCAGTGACATGACAGCAGATTGTATTTGATGATAGTTCTCATTGGTGGAAACCTCTTCAAGATAGATACGGTAGATAAATAGATACCTACTGCACAGCATATACTAAGACTTCCTACTTTTGTGATAGATAGATAGATAGATAGATAGATAGATAGATAGATAGATAGATAGATAGATAGATAGATAGATGAGGGGCTCTTAAGCCCCCCATAGGTGGTGGTACTCTTAACCCACCCATATACATGAATCATATTTTGGTTGGTTCAGCAGGAACCAGCCGAGATTTGACTCATGTATGGGCAGGCTGGTTGCACTGAAGTCAATCAATCTACTTCAGCCTGTCAGATTTTTTTTAGCTTGCACCTGCTGCCAGAAGTAATCGTTGTGATCTCCCAACCAGGAAGGCTGCCCACCACCCAATACCACCCCCTTCCCCAAAAAAAAACACAATAGCGCTGCAGGAGGAATTCCACCATCAATGCTGAAAATTGAATCATCTATGGCGTGTCTTAAAAACAAATATATGCCAGATATCCAAGGCCTCCACTGTAGAGGTGGCTATTGCTGGGCTCAGCGTGTTTGGAGCCCCGAGTGGAGGCGAACAATAATTCCTAGACTGAATGGTCTAGAACAGATGTCCCCAAACTTATTAAGCAAAGGTCTAGATTATGGTTCCTCAGACTTTAGGAGCACCAGACTTTTTGCCAGGGGAGTAGAAAATGTCCTGGCATCAGTGGGAGTAAGCAATGCCTTAGGCTTGGTGGTCAGTGGGAGTAAAAAAAAATTACATAGCTACTATGGTCAGTAGGAATGGTTCCCCATCATTGGTATAGGTTGAAGGAATAGCGCTCCATCATCAGTGGGAGGAACAGTGCCCAATTGTTTATATCAGTGGGAAGAATTATGCCGCATTGCAATGAAAGTAATAGTGCCTCACGTCAATGGTAGGAACAGTGCTCCACAGGCCACAGTTTGGAAACCACTGGTATAGAAAATAAACAAATTCAGCTAGATCTAACTGAAGACTTTAATTTTTAAAAACGAATATATCTGCAATAATCTCAAATTGAAAATGGTCCATATGATAACACATCCACAATATAACCAAAGTACAAGAAAAATTAAAAAGATTTTACAGGTGTCCCTGATGAAGGGATTCCCTGATGAAGTCATGTGATGGTGACGTAACACATAGGGTGTGAGTGGAGGCAGACGAAAAAACAGAAGTGATGTACGCAGAAGCGTAATTTAGTACTAGTGGTGCTCTATGCAATTATGCAAATATGTGAATATGTAAATGCGTATTTTAGCTTAATAAACCAGATTGATTCATATAAAAATATTACACTATGGGAAGATTTCTCTGCATTTTCCTATGTTTTGGGCAAGATTAACAAGTGGAACAGATACACAGGAGTATCTTAAAGAAGAAATTACCCACCACCTAGACCAAGAAACTAGGAGCTATCTTTGGAGGGTCCCTAGTGGAGAGTAGACATAGGAGGACCGACATTATTATATATATTATAATATTATATATATCCTGGAGGATTACTAGTACATGCTTTAATACAAGTATGAAGGAGATGAGAGTTCTGTAAGCACGGTGGTGATAGATACAGTATCTCACAAAAGTGAGTAAACCCCTTACATATTTGTAAATATTTGATTATATCTTTTCATGTGACAACACTGAGAAATTGCACTTTGCTACAATGTAAAGTAGTGAGTGTACAGTTTGCATAACAGTGTAAATTTGCTGTCCCCTCAAAATAACTCAAAATGAGTAAACCCCTAAGTGAAAATGTCCAAATTGGGCCCAATTAGCCATTTTCCTCCCTGGTGTCATGTGACTCGTTAGTGTTACAAGTCTCGGGTGTGAATGGGGAGAAAGTGTGTTAAATTTGGTGTTATTGCTCTCACTCTCTCATACTGGTCACTGGAAGTTCAACATGTCTCCTCATGGCAAATAACTCTCTGAGGATCTGAAAAAAAGAATTGTTGCTCTACATAAAGATGGCCTAGGCCAGGGATCTCCAAACTAGGGCCCTCCAGCTGTTATGGAACTACATGTCCCATAAAAACATTGTAAAACTTTGACATTCATAGACACGACTAGGCATGATGGGAACAACTGGAGGGCCATAGTTTGGAGACCCCTGGCCTAGGCTATAAGAAGATTACCAAGACCCTGAAACTGAGCTGTAGCACGGTGGTCAAGACCATACAACGGTTTAACAGGACAGGTTGTGTCTTGCCTACAGTCAACCATGGTGGTGGGAGTGTCATTGTCTGGGGCTGCATGAGTGCTGCTGGCACTTGGGAGTTACAGTTCATTTAGGGATCTATGAATGCCAACATGTATTGTGACATACTGAAGCAGAGCATGATCCTCTTCCTTCGGAGACTGGGCCACAGGACAGTATTCCAACATGTTAACGATTCCAAACACACCTCCAAGACGACCACTGCCTTGCTAAAGAAGCTGAGAGTAAAGGTGATGGACTGGCCAAGCATGTCTCCAGACCTAACCCCTATTGAGCATCTGTGGGGCATCCTCAAATTGAAGGTGGATGAGCGCAAGGTCTCTAACATCCATTCCGTGATGTCATCATGGAGGAGTGGAAGAGGACTTCAGTGGCAACCCGTGAAGCTCTGGTGAACTCAATGCCCAAGAGTGTTAAGGCAGTGCTGGAAAATAATGGGGGCCACACAAAATATTGACATTTTCACTTAGGAATGTACTCACTTTTGTTGCCAGTGGTTTACACTGTTATACAAGCTTTACACTCGCTACTTTACATTGTAGAAAAGTGTAATTTCTTCAGTGTTATCACATGAAAAGATATAATAAAATATTTTCAAAAATGTGAGGGGTGTATTCACTTTTGTGAGATACTGTATATATTCACAGACAACACAGATGCATTATTCATATAAAGGTGACGGGAAAGAAAAAATACAAGAGACTTTTCAACCACATTAACTTTTTATTATAGAACACTGGAGTTTATTTATTTTACAGTTGAATATAGATTGAAGGATGTCATATTATTTGACCCTGAATACTTTATAATTTTATATATTTATATATATATATATATATATATATATATATATATATATATATATATATATATACAGTGTATGCATTTTTGCTTGTTTCATGTATTGCTTCATTTGTGCACAATTCTTTTGATATGTTTACACATACAGTGGATATAAAAAGTCTACAAACCCCTCTTAAAAATATCAGGTTTCTGTGATGTAAATAATGTGACAAAGATAAATAATTTCAGAACTTTTTCCACATTTAATGTGACCTATAAACTGTACAACTCAATTAAAAAACAAACTGAAGTGTTTTAGGAGAGGGAAGTAAAAATAAAAAAATTAAATAATGTGGTTGCATAAGTGTGCACACCCTCTTATAACTGGGGATGTAGCTGTGTTCAGAATTAAGCAATCACATTCAAAATCATGTTAAATAGGAGTCAGCACACACCTTCCATCATTTAAAGTGCCTCTGATTAACCCAAAATAAAGCTCAGCTGTTCTAGTAGGTCTTTCCTGAATTTTTATTAGTTGCATCCTAAACCAAAACCCATGGTCTGTAGAGAGCTTCCAAAGCATCAGGGGGGTCTCATTGTTAAAAGGTATCAGTCAGGAGAAGAGTACAACAGAATTTCCAAGGTATTAAATATACCATTGAACACAGTGAAGACAGCCATCATCAAGTGGAGAAAATATGGCACAACGGTGACATTACCAAAAACTGGATGCCCCTCCAAAATTCATGAAAAGACAAGAAGAAATGATAGGAGAAGGAGAAATGATAGCAGATAGTCACAATGGCGTTTCACTCTTCAGGCTAACGACAAAGAGGACATTTTAAGAATTAAAGAATTACTTTGCTGAAAATAAATACTGGCAAATGGCACTGTAATTGCTTGAGAAGTTTTTTTTTTCGTGTAGTTGTAAAACTGACCAGATGACAAGCTACTGGGAATAAACTTTATTTCACAAACAATGACAAGTGTGGACACAAGCTTTGCAGTTGTCTCAGCACCTAGGGTGACATAACAACTACGACAAGCTGTAACATAATAACACATAGGAAAATAAATCAGGAATTAATATGAAGCACTAGAATCCTGACACCATGTAAAGTGATATCTCTGCATCTCACATCTGCATAACCATTTTCTCTTTCCATAAGCAGGTTATTTCTATGTGTCAGCATCTCATCTTAAGATGTCACTAAATGGTATAAATGGCATAAAACCCATCTTATTAGGAAGACTCTAGATTCCACTTTTCTCAAGGTCATATGATATCCATTAATCTTCCTACAAGAGGCAGATGTTGCTTCCTAGCTGTGGTCTTTCCTGTCAGAATCCCCTTTCTGTGCAGATATTTTCTTTCATATTTTCTGCCATTGTTTAGCTGTGAGAGGTTAGTACAGTATAAACCTGCAATATCTCCAGTAAAGAGCTGAGTGCAGTGAGGACATTCATCAGAACAAATACAATACAGAGTAGAGCAATAAAGATGAACGCTTTATCGTGTATTGGTAAAAAAAAATGTAATGCAATTGTAAACATACTGTATTTATCAGCGTATAACACACACATTCATTTTAAGAGGGAGGTTTCAGGAAAAAAAAAAAATTTTAAATAAGGAACTTTTAAGCAAAATAAGGGGCAGTGCCTATTTGCAGCCTCACCATTGCCATCAATGCAGCCTGATCAATGCCCATCTGCCGCCTCAAAAGTGCCTCATCAGTCCACATCAATGCAGCAGCCTCACCATTTACATCAGTGCAGCCTGATTGATGCCCATCTGCAGCCCAGAAGGGACAGGGAGGGGGGGGGGGCGGGATGGGCGCCGACATATTACATACAGTAAGAATTTCCTATGATAGACAGAACACTGGTCCAATGGCGGCCCAGGAGACGGGACTTCCTATTACAGAGGACGCCAAGTAAACAGGAGAGTCTCGCTGTTTGTAATCTGACGGTGCTTGTCCCGCCCCCCTCCCTGTCCCCTCCGTGTCCCCTCCTAGGCAGCTAAAATTTAAGTATTGGTGTATAACAAGCACGCGCTATTTGCACTGGATTTTCATGGTGATAAAGTGCGTGTTATACGCCAAGAAATACAGTATGTTACAAGTCAAGATTTTTAAAAGATTTAAAAATGTATACAGTATATACTATACTTGTCATTAGCCCCTTGCCACACGCTCCCATTTATTGACTGTAAATGGGCACACAGTGGTGACATAATTGACGATTGATCGTGAGCTGCCTTTGACAGCTCAGCCACAAGTCTGGGGGTATATGTGGCAGCTGGTTGATTTTTTATTCAAACACATGAATGTAATGTGCCATTGTGGTCATCATTTATACACATTTAGGAGCTTTGGAAAATAGACTTCACTAAAATAGGCCTAGAAGGTTCCATGATAAAGATAGGTTGTCGGACTTGTCTTTTTTTTTTTGTTTACTTTTTCTTTTAGTTCTGGTAACCTGGGGGTCCCCAAGGAATTCCCTTAATTTGCAGGGATTTCCTCTCGCTTCCTGTTTTGTCAATCAGACAGGAAATGAAGGTAAATCTTCACAATGTGACAAAGAGGGCAAAAATAAACCTTACAGGGTTTAGAACCTTACCTTACTCTATCCAGAATGAAAATAAACCTTACAGGGTTTAGAACCTTACCTTACTCTATCCAAAATGAAAAAAAAGTTTTGCCTATAGTTCTACTTTAATAAACATCTGCTTGTTGGTTCTTTAAGGAGTAAATGAAGATACGTTCTGTTTTCATGTAGACAGATGAACCACACAGTGGCCATACCAAAGTTTAGAGTCATAATAAGGTACCAAAATGTATTTTAAATATATATATATATATATATATATACATATACACATTATATATATATATATATATATATATATATATATATATATATATTACATACATATGACAGGGGGACATGTTTACTTTTGAGCCTGCAGGTCATAGTGGGGATTCAATCTCTTCTTTTTGTAAGACATAGTAAGGAATTTGCTGCCACTGCTTAGCTGTGAGCAGTTAGTACAGTATAAACCTACAACATCTCTAGCACGCAAACCGCTGAGTACAGTGCGGCCATTCATTAGAACAAATGCAATTTAATGTAAAGCAAATATTGAAAGGATGAATGTTATACAAGTTATTAGCAACATTCTTTTATTCCTTTTGAAACAAAGGTGATCCAAATGTTCTTAAAACATTGTAAAAATATGTACAGTATGTACTATATTTGTCATTAGATGAGACAGATTTTTATCCAAACATATGAACAGCACAGGCTATGTACAGGCTATGTACACACATATATTCCATACACATTTGTGGGGTTGGAAAGTAGACTACATTAAAATAGGCCCTGAAGGGTATCATAATGCAATTAAATGTCAGGACCCAATGAATGTGTATTTGTTAGTTTTCTATGGAGTAAATTATGAAGTCTTCAGCTGATTGGCAAAGATAAATTTCTGCTGGGGCCCCCCTTTGCATTGCATCATACCAAAATGTGTAGTCTTACAAGGGTTACATAAGGAGGTGTCAAAATGTATTTCTAAGTATATTTTTGAGCTGTCGGGTCATAGTGTGATCCAACCTTATTATTTTTGTGAGTGGCTGCAAAGTAGCCAGCTATGTCTAGTCTCTCTAAAGCTCTTACCTTCACTTTCTGAATGACACATGAGTACTGAGATGTCCATGAATGCAGACTCCTGGAATCTTTGGCATCTAGGCTACGCAGTTCAGCCTAGGCCTAGAAATGGGACTGCTGTGGTGCTTATTATAAGACATACATGCAGATCCCTATCATGGTGAAATCAATTTCACCAAAACCACCCTGCTCATTCTTAATTGCCATAGTATCTCTATGACCAGAATGTTCTTGTTACAGATACATTTCAGTTAAAACAGACCCTTATTAATCAATGTGGATCACTTAAAGTATAACTAAAGCAATGTTTTCTTTAGTTTTGGACTGAGTGGAGAGGCATTAGAACACTTTTTTTTAATGCTACCTCTTCCTGCATTAAAGAGATTTATCCTCTCTGTTTGTCCTGTTTACTATTGTCATCAAAAAGAAAGTAAAAGAAAATCCCACATTTTCGGTTGTCCCCAGTTCAGTAATAGAGAGGAAAACTTCCAATGGGGACACTCGTTTTGGTGACCTTGGGGCACCAATAGATTCCATTAATTTGCAGCGATTTCCGCTCACGGCCTGTTTCGGCTTTGGGACAGGAAGTGAGGTTATTCTATTCAAAATAAAAAAAAATTTAAAAAATGTGCCTATAGTTCTACATTAAGCGGACTAGACCTAATAAACTTAAAGGGGTGTTCCAACGGGATTTTTTTTTTTTTTTAAGTCAGCAGCTAAAAAAAGTAGCTGCTGACTTTTAATAAGGACACTTACCTGTCCAGGGCGCCCACGATGTCAGCCGCCCGAAGCCGACCCATCCCTCAGCTCTCGGGTCCCGGTGCCGCCATCACACACAAGGGAAACAGGCAGTGGAGCCTTGCAGCTTCACTGCCCGTCTCCTACTGCGAATGCGCGAGTCGCGCTGCGCTTTGTGAATGGGGCGCGCTGTGTTCTGAAACACACACAGTTCCCAGAACACAGCGCGCCCCATTCCCCAAAAGACAACGTGAGGAGGAGAGAAGATTGAATATCACCACGGAGTAGGAAGAGGCAGATTAGGAAGACTGCCTAGCAACAGGGGTTTCTTTTTTTTTTTAAGAATATTAATTCTATTTTTTTTTTTTGTTAGGGTGGCCCTCCACTTTAAAGCAAAACTGTAAATATACTGATGCAATAGAGCTGTTTTGCATGCCAACAAGATTAGTATGTTTCCATCCATCTAGTCCTTAGATTTACACTCTGCCACATGGGGCCTGATCTTTCTCTGCTGCCATATAATAAATATATACAGCAAATTTTACCAGCATAGAAACTACTAAAATAATTTCAGATGTAAGAGAACCTTTTGAAGGGGTGAATGTTTTAGAGCAAAGATGTATTCACAAATATATAAGGTAAATCTCAGGTGAGTCCTTTGGACTAACCCTTAAACTACTTACTAAACTTGGCCTAATAATTTACAATCCTTTTTAGATTTTCTGACAATTATATACAATAGAACGAGGGCTTGTCTGATAGTGTTCTGGTTAAACAAATTGTTAGATAGGCCTAATGCGGCGTACACACGCTCGGACTTTCCGGCGGGATTGTCTGCCAGACCTAGTCCAGCAGACAAACCGCCGGACTTTACAGCGGAGTTCCGCCGGACTTTCCGAGCGCGTGGACTTGCCCACACACGCCTGGACTTTTCCGGCGGACAATCCGCCGGCGTTTTGGCCAAAGTCCGCGGGACTTTTTTAAATGAACGGACTTGCCGACACACGATCGGAAAGTCCGTTCATTTAGAACGTGACTCCAGGTAGACGGGACTAGCAAAGGCAGTGAATGCCGCCGCGCTAGCCCCGTCACCTGGTGTGGATTTAAAGGGTAATCCCTACGACGAAAAACGGCGTGGGGTTTCCCCCAAATCCATCTCAGACCCTTATCCGAGCACGCAGCCCGGCCAATCAGGGAAGGGGGTGGGGCTGTGACATCATATGGGGGCGGGGTCACCATGTGACATGAGTTGGTGGCCCCGCCCCTTGTCCCTATAGAAGTCACAACACCGCGTGTCTCTGCCATCCTGGCCAGAGAGAGCGACGAGTCAACATCGGAAGAAGAAGAAGGCGACGACGCAGAAGGCAGCGACAGCGGCAAGAAGAACAGAAGAACGGGACAAGACCCCCGAAGGCGGAACGAGACCCCCAGACAACGACAGCGGCGAGGAAGGAGAAAGCCGGGCTCCTCCGCTCGTGAAAGAGCTAGGTAAAAGAGCAGAAGATAGCGGAGGAGTCCGGGTGAGAAGACCCCCCAAGACGGAAGAAGACCCCCGGAGCTGTGCAATAAAATATTTAAAAAAATTGTGTAGTTTTTTTATTTACACTTTTTTCCTTAGGTGAATGGGTAGGGGTACATCGTACCCCATACTCATTCACATAGGGTGAATATTAAAGGGGACTCCCGGATTCCGATAAGCCCCCCGCCCGCAGACCCCGACAACCAACGGCCAGGGTTGTCGGGAAGAGGCCCTTGTCCTCATCAACATGGGGACAAGGTGCCTTGGGGTGGGGGGGCCGCAGGGCCGCCATTTCCCCAGGGCACCCCCATGTTGAGGGCACACGGCCTGGAACAGCTCAGGAACCCCCCCTTTCCTGACCGGCCGGGCTGCGTGCTTGGATAAGGGTCTGAGATGGATTTGGGGGAAACCCCACGCCGTTTTTCGGTGTAGGGATTACCCTTTAAATCCATACCAGGTGACGGTGATAGCACGGCGGCATTCACTGCCTTCGCTAGTCCTGTCTACCTGCAGTCACATTCTAAATGAACGGACTTTCCTCCATGTGCGAGGCAAGTACGTTCATTTCAAAAGTCCCGGGGACTAGCACACAGACGGCAGGATTGTCCGCCGGACTGCCGAGTCCAGCGGACAATTTTAAGTCTGTAAACCTGTAATATCTCTATTTCTGATTTATTAATCACAAAATATGATATGGGTTAAATAAGAGTTCTCTTGAGAAGATTTGGAAGCTTGAAACATAATACCATTTATTAGAGTAAAGTTTAACAGGTCTAGGTATCTAGGTAACACACAGAAAATACAATTTATAGTTTTAAGCAAGGGAGTAAAGGTTAGGTTAAAACACAAGATTACATAGAAAATATTTATAGCAAACAGACATTAATTATAGTAGGTATACCTATAAGTGCTGGGAGATGATCTGATAAATTACCTATCTTATGATTCCAGGGCCCATGGTCAGTGTTCATCTGCCTATGATGGTGTGTGTCTTGCTAATAAAGTGCAGCCTCTCATTGACTTGCACAGGGCCACCCTGATTGGTTAGCCCTCTCCTCCCTCCGGGCGTATCTCTTCCCTGATTGGTCAATTTCCTTATAACTTAATTTCCCATCAATAGCACATTTAACATGCTAGCGTTAATTAGTTTGAAGGGGACTTAATTAAGGAGAAGTTCTTTTCGTGAATGGGGCACTTAACTATGCGCAGTCATAACTGGGTTATCCTGAACAAGTCAATAAGAAATATGCTAAGCACATAAGACACCTTTTGAGATGGATAAATAGTTGATTAGCACAGAAGAGTACAAAAGACCTTTATCAGCTAATGAATTCGGTGTCGTCCCGACTACACACAGGGCCTGGGCCTTTGAATATTAGATAGAAGACAGGGCATCGTCCCAGCCCACACTTAGCATACCTAGACACAAAAGGAACTGTTAATTGGATTACATGTTCCCACAGACAAAGTCCTCCAGCCAAGTTTAACCCTTAACAGAGAAACCTACTAGAAGCTAAAAATCATATTATATATACATCTATATACAAATATTCCCAGTTGCTAATGGAGATTACTCATAAACCCCTCATAAAGGCAACAGATGACCCCTTGTGGCAAGTTGAGACAGATGAAACAAGGCCACATTTAAGTGAGTAATTGTTTATGTCTAATCTCCATTAGTGAGTTCAGTTTCTCCCTCTGCCATCTTAGAAGTCGGCCAAGATATATCACCATGCCTGTCATAAATATCAGTACCCCACACTGCAATATAAGAAGACCTTTTATTCCCATTTCCACCCAGGTCCTAGTGGTGACTAAGCTGAAATCCCCATCATGTAAAAGTTCATTCAACCTTTTCCCTGTTTTCTCCATATCATTACTAATTTGAATTATATGGGTATCCTTCCTTGCAAGCAGATTGTGAAGGTTTACTGACAGAGTATCAATTTTTATATCAAAATGGGGTATGTAGGTTATAGGATCTGGGACATCAGGGGGACTCTCAATGATATAGTCTTCTGTTAACACTGGTATGGGAGTTACTACAGTTTCCCCAATAATAGTGTACTCATGTGGAATGAAGCAAAAATTTGGATAGGGTATTGGACACGACTGACCCCCATAGAGAAATGTCTGGTGATTGGTAACGACACAGTACAGTCCATCCATGTGGTAGGTGACTTTTGTGCTTGGTGTTCTCCATTTTGACAACTTCACTGGGCAGTTAGCTTCCATCTCCCTTGGACTGGTTTCTTGCGGGGGTTGGTGTGGACTTTCCAGTTGGGGGTCCCTTGCTACTTTGGCTGTGGGATCCGGGTCATTGCTTAGACCACAGACTGGAGTGTCAATTTCAAACACATCACAACGGCATAAGTACCTATTGTCTTTGACAGTGCAGCAGGCAGTGTGTGGTGCTTTCCATCGCCCTTGAACTTGAATGAGCATTTCGGGCAGGTGCAACCTTTCCTTGTAGACGTCATTTTCGAGGTACCCAAGGGAGTGTATGGACGCCATTGTGTTAAAGTAGTCATCTTGTGGATGGAACACTGGCAGGGACATGGTGAAGGACACGTACATTAGGTCACGGTAGGCGCACAGTGACGGGCTCTTCTTGCAAGCAAATGGCCCTCTATTTGGGTGTGGTGTTACTATCCCTATATTTCGAATTGTGGAAACCGGCAAAGGTTTGCACTTGTCTCCAGAATGTGCATTCATTCCACCACTAATATTAGTGTGAGTACAATACCATCGGGTAAGGTCTGTGTCCCTTAATATATCCGGGATTTTACCTGCTTGAATATCTCGGATGATATTAGTGACCTTGGTTAAAACAAAATTCCCATATGCAGTGCATATTACCTCTTTGCCCATACCATCCTCTCTAGCTTTCTGATTGTTTATATTTATGATTTCGTTTATTTTCTGTTGTGTCTTTTCAAACAACTGGGCAATGTCTTTCATGTTATAAACCGTAAACCTTTCCTCCTCTGCAAGCCCCTCAACACCCTGCAGAACTGGTTTCAGCACTTGCTGACCCTCTTTCTGTTCAAAATTTCCGATGTGCCTGCGAATTGCTGACAAATCGGCTCGGTTCCAAATTGACATGCCAGATCCAAAAAGTCCTGGGATGGACCCAAGTATGCTGTCCAAGCCCTTTAACTTTCTGGATCTGAAAATGCCCCTGTGGAGAGCGAGGTTTGGTTCTGCAAAGGGATCCTGAGTTCGGCTTGCATGGGAGGCAATCAAATCTACCAGCAAGGAGGAGTAAAACAGAGAAACATTTGTCCGGGCACATGAGCCGAATTCGGCCATGTTCCACTGGGACAAATTAAGTACCACAGGTACATGAATAAACTTAACGTTATTGAACAATATTCCAGGGATGGATGTTGCCGTTAGGCCACTAGGTGGTCCCTCTTGCAGTGATGGGCATTCCAAAGATGTTGGTTCGTAGTAGGGGATTGCAGTTGTGTTTTTGGGCAAAGTTGCAGGAGCGGGGGTGTTAGTCTTTGGAGACACATGCAAGGTAACTTTTCCTGGGATGTACTGAAGAGTGGATGCCTGTGTGTTGCTGGACAAGGGGATGGAGATAACAAAAGAATATTTCCACTCTCCGGCATCACTCAGCCGTGTTTCTTGAATCCACAAGGATCCGTTCTGAAAACTCATGACTCTATCCCGGTAGTCAGTGATATTCCCAGCACCGCCGTTAACCCAGACTAGGTTATCACTGGGGCTCCACCAATATACTTGCTTCCCCACAGTCCCTACAATGGCCACAGGCAATAAAACGGATTCCCCCTCTAGGCAGTAGACCGGATTCTTGTCAACGATCACGCTGATGAGTGGTCCAGTCTCCTCTCCCTTGGAAGGTCCGATCAGATGGAGCAGGATAACAATCCACATCGACTTCATGGCTCTAAAAGGAAAGAAAGCGGCACATTTTAGTTGATTTCTTTGGCGCCATGGAACTGTTTCAGTTGGTTCGCATGAACCCATTTGTCTTGTGTCTTTTTGCCCTCCTCTATTCTGATTTTATATACAGAAGGACTTAATTTATCAATAATGGAGAATGGGCCTCTCCATTTTTGACTTAGACTGTTATTCAGGGGACGTAGTTCCAAGAACATAACTCGGTCTCCTATGGCCCAAGTGCATTCTCGAACCCCTTTGTCAAAATACGCCTTGGCCTTCTTTTGACTTTTACCCATTTGTGCAGCTGCAAATACATGGATCTCTTTTACCGCTTTTTGAAGTTTAAGGAGGTATTGGTCCATTGACAGTCTGTCTATGGTAGGGGTATGCATCTCTAGCCAGAGATGTTCAGGGAGTCTCATCTGTCTACCTGTCAGCACTTCAAAGGGTGTCAATCGGGTAGCATATGAGGGGGTTGCTCGGATGGCCATGGCCAGTAATGGCAATAGATTATCCCAGTTCTTACCATTGATGTGGACAAATTTTTTTAGCATTGTCTTAATCTGCCGATTGGCTCTTTCAACCTGACCTGAAGATTCTGGGTGATATGGAATGTGAAATTTTTGCTCCACCCCTAACATCTCTAGACATGTTTTTACCACCTTTCCAGTAAAATGGGTCCCCTGATCTGACTCTATTGATGCTGGGAGCCCCCATCTACTGAACACCTGTTCCACCAATATCTTAGCCGTAATTTGTGCAGTGTTACTTTTGGTTGGGAATATCTCTACCCATTTCGAAAACAGATCTGTGAGTACAAAAATGAATCTGTTGTTTCTAGAAGTGACTGGCAAGGGTCCCATGTAATCCATTTGTAAGGCATTCCATGGCCCTTCTTTCAGTCGTATTCGTAAAGGGGCATTGATCTTCCTTGGTGCAGGGTTAACCTGTGCACAGACAATACAATTGTCACAATACTGCTTCACATCTGTCATCATGGAAGGCCACCAACCTATGTTCTTGAGCCGCTCACCTGTTTTCTCTGACCCTTGATGACCCCCAGTAGGCAGGTCGTGCACTAAGTAAATCATTTCACTTTGGTATTTTTCAGGAACCACCCAAGTTACTTCATCTCCATGATGCAACAATACCTTTTTATCTTCTGATAATGTGAGGTGTTTTATGTACTTTGCCAACGTATTCCCCTCTGAGAGTTCCCCAGTCTCATTTTGCAGTTTTTGCATGATTTCCTTAATGTTGTCATCCTGCCTTTGTATGTCCGAAATATCCGGAACTTCTATGCAGGTTTTTGTGAGGGCACAAACAATGGGGCACACGACTGGGTCTGGTAGATTCGATGGAATCTCCCAGATCTCCCCTCCCTGTGCTCCTTGTTTGGCCAAGCAATCCGCCACCTCATTTTGTTCCCAGTATGGGGCAGTACCTGAATGGCCTTTTACTTTGCACACCCATGGTTTGAGTGGCAACTTTTGCACCAATGATACAATATATTTCAACAGGGATGCATGTTTAAGTGGAGACCCATCTGAGGACATGTACTGGTGGGTGTGCCAGAAGGGCAGAAATTCTGTAAGAGCATTACAGACCCACGCAGAATCTGAGTATAAAACAATTTCTTGGTCCCCTTTCATCAGTTCTAGTGCATGAGCAATTGCAGCCATCTCAGCAAATTGTGCTGATTTGACTTGACATGACCGAAAGATTGATGTTTGGGTCTTTGCTTGTGGATTGATAAAGTATATTCCAAATCCTGCATGTGGGGAACCCTCCACATAAAAACATGATCCATCTGTGAAAATTTGGCCTGCGTTTTCAGGGACTGTTTCTGTTGCTGACAAAGGTCTAAAGAATTGTTGTGCCGATGATTGTGGGGTGATATCACATTCATGTGGTATTCCCTGGTAAAGGAGGCCATGGGCTCTAGTGGAAGGATTAGTTGTGTGTTGGACTTTAATGTCTCGGTCTTGAAGCAACAGAGACCAATGGGCCAATCTGGCATTGGATACACTGCCATCTTTCACTCGGTCTGTGAGTAAAAATTTAGTGGGCGTGTGAGTTGTGTGCAGGATTACTGGGTTAAGTCCTATGATGTATGTAAAGTATTTCACTGCCCAAAACGTAACTAAGAGGTGTTTTTCACATAGAGAGTACTTCATTTCCACAGGAGATAGTAGTTTAGACGCATATGAAATGGGTCTCTGTTGCCTATGGATTTCCTGTGACAGAACAGCTGACATGGCTGTCTCTGATATGGCAGTCTCTATGTGAAAGGGCAGTTGGTACTCTGGGTTGGCTAATGCTGGCGCTTGCGCTAAAGCTTCTTTAAGCTCCTGTACGGCATTGGTGTGTTGCTCAGTCCATTGCCATTGGGTATCCTTTTTCAACAGATCATACAGTGGTGCAGACTTTTTGGCAAAATCAGGGACGAAAGCCCGTGAATAATTTACCAATCCTAGAAAAGATCTCAGAGTAGGGATGCTCCCTGGCAGAGGTAACTGTAAAATGGCTTTTACCTTTTCTGTTGCAATCTTACGTCCGTTTGTTGTCACTGTAATCCCAAGAAAAGACACAGATTCCTTCAACAATTGTGCCTTAATGGGATTACACTTCAGTCCTGCCTTTCCTAGGATCCGTAGAAGTTCATCCAATAGCCGCAAATGCTCTTCTTTGTCGCATGTGGCTAGCAACAAATCATCAACGTACTGGAATAGATTCTTTGGAGAAGAAAAATCAGTTAAAATATCTCTCATGGTTGCATGAAATAACGTAGGAGAGTTATGAAATCCTTGAGGGACAGAATTGAAAGTATACTGTTTTCCCAAAAACGTGAATGCAAATTTGTATTGACATTCTTCTGACAAGGGTAATGACCAAAAACCGTTTGATATATCCAGCACTGTGAAATATTTGTGTTTGGGACTCAACATGCTCAAGACATCCGGGACAGATGCAACTGTGGGGGCGCAATTGTTTGTAACACTGTTCAATTTGCGGTAATCGATTGTTAATCTCCACGAATTGTCAGTACTTTTGCGAATCGGCCATATTGGCGCATTTGTTGTGGATACACACGGTCTAATGACCTTTTGTTCAAGCAGTGACTCTATTGTTTCTTGTATATAACTGATTGCTTCTTTTGGAAAGGGGTATTGTTTTTGCGGAACTGGGTCTGGCCCACTGATGTGTATTACAGTATTTACCTTTCCACAGTCATGTTTGTGTGTTGCAAAGGATCCCTGATGTCTTTCTATCACAGGCTGCAGAAGGTGATATGGTGTCTACCTGCAGTCACATTCTAAATGAACGGACTTTCCTCCATGTGCGAGGCGAAGGTGAAGGTGAACTTAAAACTTAGTCCACCGGACTTTTGGGAGGAAAAAGTCAGCCGCCGCCCACACACGGGCGGATTGTCCGGCGGACTCTAGTCCGGCGGACAATCCCGCGGGAAAGTCTGCTCGTGTGTACTCGGCCTAAGGATTCACCTGAGATTTACCTTATATATTTGTGAATACATCTTTTCTCTAAAACATTTACCCCTTCAAAAGGTTCTCTTACATCTGGAAGTATTTTAGTAGTTTTTATGCTGGTAAAATTTGCTGTATATATTTATTAAAAAGATTTGCCTATTGATAGCTGCAACTCTTTGGCACAGATTCGCCACCATAGATTTTCCAAAAGTTCATTAAGTTTTGCCTAAAACATTTTTATTTGCCTTTTGTCACCCACTTTACAAGTACTGACATCTGATAGCAAACACAGGATGTTAATAAGTAGACCCAATGGGCTTTTCTAAAACATTTAGCAATCAGTGTCAGGCCACAGAATGATTTATTTGTAGACCAAAGCTGTTATTGTTTTCTAGTTCCTGGATTGGAAGAGAGGGAGAGCATACTGACTGCTCAGCTGGATTACAGTCTCTTAATAATATTTTAATTGCTTATTATTAGAATGTGTTATGGTCACATGTAAACACACAAATGAAGCACGAAACAGCAATGCATTCTAATAGCAACTTAATAATTGACAAGGGACAGAGATCAAAATATCTGCCTACGCTTTGGACTCACAGGGGGTTCCTTTCCTCATGTCTTGATTTTAATTTCTGTATTGATAAAAAAAACATTTGACCTGTAAATTAGTTATTCTGGTGAAGTGCGTTGTTAAGACACTTTTTTTTTTTTGTTAACACACTTAGAAACACTATACAGGGAAGGTCTATAGAGGAGAAGAAGAGAATTAGAGAATGTGGTAGGCAGTGGCATTGCTAGGGGGTGGCTTTTGGGGCTATAGCCCTGAATCTGGGTCCCATAGCCCCGAGTCTCTGCAGGGGTCTCCAAGGGGAGGGGAGGGTCTCTGGGGACCCTTATGTAAGTGGGGGGCTCTCTGGGGATATATATACACACACACACACACGTATATTACTGTATATACATGTGTATGCCCGCCCAAGCGTATGACTTTCTTTACTATGCTGCTATGGGCTCTAGCCCCAGATCTTTTGTAGACCCAGCAACACCCCTGGTGGTTGGGTTATATTGGTAGAAAATACAGTATATAATGTGAAAGTACATACTGTATATCCAGTGTAAATCTTCTCCATGATGCTTTGCATCTCTTTCCAAGCCTAAGATATTAATTCAACTAAGTAATATTGCTAATTTCTAGCCTCAAGAGACCCAAATCACTTCCTTTTGTAAAATTAATGTTTCAGATTATATTTAGTCTATGCTTTAATAATAAATGAGCTCCCAACCATTGATAAACAATAAAACAAGGCAGTATGTAGTAACAATTTTATTGCTTTCAATTTAACTGTTGCTAAGAGATTGGAAATGCTTAAAAAATCCATACCAACCAACTGTATGCAAATTTTACATTGCACATTTTAAATATTTTATAATCAATCCTTTTTTCAAGGACACATCTAAAGAAATGATACAGTTCTGCTAGTCGGCAAAGTGAATCTGTCTAAACTGCATCTCTTTTGCATTATCTGCAAATATATGTGGATGTAGGTTAGCAGTGCCAAGAGGCCTTTTTAAGGGGCCTCTGTGTGGTGCAGTCCTACTCTAATCAAGGAGAGCACTAACAATGTACATTATAGTGATAAACTCAATGAGCACAAGCATTCATGGGAGTTACCCAGTACCTGGAAGAGAAGAGTGCTGGGATATTTTGTGCTGTGCCTTTAATTTATTACGCCTCCTAGTGTGCACCACCCATGAGATTTTTATTTGATACAGCAGCTGTGACTTTTACACGTCTGTGGAAACGAGATATTTTAAGATCAAAGGGAAGAAAGACATGTTCAAAAATAATTTAGGAGATATGATCACTGAAATTACACAGAAAGTATTAGAGATAAATGTTTAATTAGCATTTATTCTTTAATGATTCTTTTTGAATGTTGTACCATTTACATGTTATTGGAAATTAAGCCTCATTATAATTCATATGAGGTATAACTCCTATACAAGCTTCTTATAATGTTATTAAATACACTCTGTCAGCTCAATGTGTACACAATTTTCTATAACCACCAAAAATGTAATTTTTCCTTGCAATTATTGTACTCAATTTATAGACAGGATTTGACAGAATAATCAACCCTCTGCTTATGCATTTTTACGCTATCTCATCCAAAGGTCTGCACAGACTGTGATTAGAAATTAGTGAAATCAGGATATTCTATTTTTTTAGGCATCAATGGAAAAGGTAAAATTAAGACGTAGGCCAAGTGTAGATGCATAGCTCCCAACTGTCCCAGATTTTGAGGGACTGTCCCTGATTTGGAACAAAGTTACTCTACAGAATGGAAGAAAAAAGGATTAAAGCAGATCTAAATTCCAAATGGATGATATTAAGTTTGCAAAAGCACTGTGTTTTATAAGCATTTGCCATATTTTTTCTCATAAAATTCTGTTTTCACATTTTTCAAAACTTTTTTTGCCTTTCAGTGCAGCTAATCTTTTCTAGCCAATTCCTGTTTTCATATACAGTACTCGATCCAACTTCAGCTGTATATATAGTGAGAGTCCCCCACTATATAAATGGGTTTAAAAGGATACAAGACTCTCAAAGAGCCAGTTTGAAGAGCGCCAGCAAATATTTTGTGAGCAGAGAAAACTGGATTTGGAAAGTCTGGATCGGGTCTGGAAGCTTGAATTTGTAAGTCTGTAGTCCAGTGTCCAGGCTTTGCTAATTGCCTACAGCCTGTGTGAGTGCACAGGTGGTCAGGATCGTTACAAGCCAGGTCTGAGTTTAGCTCAGGGTCATTGCTGCCATGTGGAGCTAGGGCCTTCTTGCCTGAAGGACTGGGAAGGTCAGGAATAGTGATGGGCTGAACACTCCCCGGTTTGGTTCGCACCAGAAACCGAAACAAGAAAAATCAAAAGTCCACATTTTGAAAGCTTATATGCAAGTTATTGGCCATAAAAAGTGTATGGGGGTCCAGGTAGTGCCCTGGGGGTCATGTATCAATGCTAATTTTTTTTCTTAAATATCGTTTTTAAAGGAGCAGTGATTTTAATGATGCTTAAAGTGAAACAATAAAAGTTCCTTTAAATATATTGCCTGGGGGTCCCCTTAGTCTGCCTGTAAACTAGTGCATCTGTACCGTGTATATAACCTGCTGCAGCAAAACTGACATACAATATATAAGTAAAAAAAATGAAATTTTAATTTATTTTCCCGGCTGCAAAAAAAAAAAAACATTGCCAGTGTCCAGTCATATTGTGTCCCCCATCGGATAGTGTCCGCTGTGTACTGCGCATGCACAGTACACAGGACAAGTAGATTCCGAAAATATCCGAAGATGAATGGCGCCTGCGCCGTGAGTCCAGGTTCAAGCCCCACCATCCAAGTGGACATAGAGTTAGAATAAAAAAGAGCCGAGCGCAGCGAGGCCATGCCCGAAGCGCGGCGAGCGAAGCAAGCCCGTGAGGGGCCCTCTAACTTTGTGCAACCCTATGTCCATTTGGATGGTGGGGCTTGCACCTTGACTCACGGCGCAGGCGCCGTTCATCTTCGGAGGCCTAATTTATTGCCGGAAAATTGGGCAATGTGTTGTTTTTCATTCAGCTGTCAGCAGGAATGATCTGAGGAATAGCATGTAGAAGTTTTTAATTTTAAGAAGCAAAATAATTCGGACCTTGGGAGTCCATAAGACTCACAGACCGTAGGCAATGTATGTATAGAATTGTTGGATACTAGTTTGTGTCTAAGTACATTAGCGTCGGACCAGGCAGTAAATGCAATGGGAGATTCCAAGGCTGGATAAAATGCAGGGTTCTTAAGGAAAGAAAGGAGAGGTTTATTAAGAGATTGTATATTTCTTTGTTACTTTTTTTAAACAAACATAGATTTCATCCAGAAACGTCAGTGCAGCACTGGATGAAATCTATGTTTGTTTAAAAAAAGTAACAAAGTTTTTTTTAAAACATAAGCATATAAATACTAAATGCAAAACACATATACAGAGATCTGCAAAGAATACAAGAAAGATTACAAGCATATAAGTGACTCTGCTCCAGGTAGACAGTATAGATCATATGACCCCTCGAATCTAAATATTACTATTCTGGTTTAGCACCTAGAGGTAATTATTAAACGTTTGTTAAGAAACATATGGAGACAGCGTCATCATATATAGCTTTCACTTGGTTGCCCTACATGTTACGCGTTGTGTAACGCTTCTTCAGGAGCTTTCTATATTCTATTCCCTGGTAGGGATAGACTTAAATAGGAGCAGGGGATATTGGTTTATGACCTTGCGGTATCATCAAAGTGGGGGATAAAAGATAGTCTTTACTAACGGCCATTCAAAAAGATCATAGTGGCTTGCAAGAAGCATTTATCTTTCGGTTCTCCCCCATTTTTGGACCAAATAATTTGGGACTGAGCTCTATTGCAGCAGTTTATTATCTAACAATTTTTGGATAACCTGAAAACCTTTTTCCATACATTCATGCTGGATTATACCCTAATCAGAGCAAAGAAATCTTTCTAAGCCCACTTTGATGATACTGCAAGGTCATAAACCAATATCCCCCGCTCCTATTTAAGTCTATCCCTACCAGGGAATAAAATATAGAAAGCTCCTGAAGAAGCGTTACACAACGCGTAACATGTAGGGCAACCAAGTGAAAGCTATATATATTAACGCTGTCTCCATATGTTTCTTAACAAACGTTTAATAATTACCTCTAGGTGCTAAACCAGAATAGTAATATTCAGATCCGAGGGGTCATATGATCTATACTGTCTACCTGGAGCAGAGTCACTTATATGCTTGTAATCTTTCTTGTATTCTTTGCAGATCTCTGTATATGTGTTTTGCATTGAGTATTTATATGCTTATGTTTTAAATAAACTTTGTTACTTTTTTTAAACAAGCATAGATTGTACGCCTAAAAAGTCCATCATTCTCAACAAATAATAGTTGTTATTTTTATTAAATTCCAATATCGGGACGTGGCATATTTTACTTGATATGGTATCCACAGTACCATTCTGTGGTGATACGTAATTTTCCAAATAAGCACTGGATGAAAGATGCAAGGGTCTGTCAGGAGTCCAGAAACTCATTGACCTTTTATACACACATTAATTACAAGCAAACAGATCACAGGTCAGGATGGTTACCTATAATAGCCATTCAAACCCCTTTGTGTCAACTTGAGTGCATGTTATCAGGCCAAAATAACCAGGGTATGTAAACTTTTGATCAAGGTCATTCGGGTAGTTTCTGTTGTCATTATGATTTAAAAAGCGTAAACACAGTTGATTGATAATAAATGGCTTCAGCCAAACACTAACCATGAGTGAAGAAATGTTTTTGTGTTATCATTCATATTCTCTGAAAAATGCCCAAGAAATCAAAAATTCTCCCAGTAAACTTATAAGCACAACTGTATATATATATATATATATATATATATATATATATATATATATAACAGAGTCTTTTCTAAAATGACAGACAGACAAGGTGGTTGATGGGAGATATCTGTCACTCAGAATGTAGATTGGAGCATTTATGCACTGTCACTGTACTATTGACACTGGCAGGGAAAGGGTTAACATCAGGGGCGATCAAAGGGTTAAAAGTGTTCATAGGGAGTGCTTGCTAATTGTGTGTGTGTGGGGGGGGGGGTGCTTCAACTGTGGAAAGACATAGATCTGTGTTTCTGCTTAGCTGAATGGCTCCCACTGTGTCCAATCCCAGCAGGAGCCGGTCTCTGGTGGCGCGCTTGCGCAGACCCAGAAGTGCAGAATCATGTACCTGTACGTGATTTTGCACAGAGGAGCCACTACCCCGCAGTAAATGTATGTGGGGCGGTCAGCAAGAGGTTAAATAATAAAATTCTGTTAAGGAGTTTCAAACAGTGGCCAGCTTTTGTTTTGGTTGTTTCTTTGCTGAAGTAATTCTGTTTTCTGTTGTCTTTAAACATACATGGGATTAGTAATCCCCTAAAAGACTGCATTGTACAATGCGACAAAGCTATTTAATTAATATTTAACATTAAGGGCACTTTCGGGTAAGCTTTCCGATCAGGTCCGCCTGTCAGTCTTTCAGGTGGACCTGATCGGACGGTCCATTCACCTCTATGGAGTGGCGGATGTCAGCAGTGACATGTCCACTGACACCCACACCGATCCAATCCTGTCTGCCAAATCCAGACAGATGGTGACCCTATTTTCCATTCCACTGGTGGATTGGATAAAAACAGACATGCGGTCTGTTTTTATCCAATCTCCCCATAGAAGAGAGCGGGACTTTGACAGTTCTGTCTCAGCACAGTAAGTGGAGACGGACCTGTCATCCGCCTGCTAAGAGGATCGATCCCCCACTGACATACCTCCCAACTTTTTGAGATGGGAATGAAGGACACCTGTCAGCGAAGGTTTGCAGGCATAGGACACACCCCGTGCCACGCCCCCTTAAAGGAGAATTGTGCAAAAAAACAAGATTGGTTAAACCCATAAGTGTTTTTTTTTTTACCACTACTATTCCTTTATATTGGCTTTTTGAATTTACAAATGCAGCAATTTAGAAATCAGATGAAAGGTTTAGCACTGGGAAACACTTTTTGATAGAGAAAAAGTGCATTTTATATACAACTATACAGCTCAGACCAAGATGAGGGACAAATGAGGAGGAATGAGGGACAGAGGGACATTGCTCCAAATCAGGGACAGTCCCTAGAAATCAGGGACAGTTGGGAGCTATGCCCACTGAGCAAAGCGGAGTCTGTCGAATGGATCCGCCCATGTGAAAGGGCACCTACATATCTTGAACATTTTAAATAAACTGAATACCAGAGTTTAGTGTCATTTTAAGTTTTTCCATTTCCTAGCAGATTATAAATTTTGCAAAAGTTTTTATTTGCCTTCCTAGTAATTTATGCACATTTTCTGGTCTCCAGTAATATGAGGATATAAACACACAGAACCCTGTCCTTAATTAAGTACAGTTAAGTACAGAAATGTTTATGTAATAGTATCAGTGGGCAGAAGCAGGATTTTTATAGACTACAGCTGATTGTTATTTTGCTGTAATGTTTTGTACTGGAAGTGAACATCCCCATGATTTTACAGCAGCCATTCCACACTAACCAGCTCTCTGGCAAATGTCAGCAAAGGTAATTGGCAAGCCTACCCTTAATGAGGTATGTTATTGTTTAAAAGAAGGAAGTTACAGATTTTTTTTTTTCACACAATTATCCATCATGGTAACATTTCTTACTTTTTCAAGGGGAATGTTTATGAATGATAGAAAAAAGAGGGATTGCTGCACATGAAAGTGTTTTGATGAAAAAATTAAACCATCCAAAATATACAGGCAGTCATAGTAGTAACAGTTTCGGGCTAATACAGATCACGCGCTTCTTCGAACTTCATGCCTATGAATGACCACATAAATGGTACAATATATATATATATAGAACTCATCTGTAATCAATTAACCGCTTGCCGACCAGCTGCTGCAGTTGTACTGCAGCAACATGGCTCGGCTGCACGAATTGCTGTTATCTTATGTCGCTTCCTTATTTGGCCACTAGGGGCGCGCACCCCTGCTTGCCCACGGAGCCGATGCGAGTGCCTGTCGGTCGCGATCACTGCCGGGCTCCCGCGATCGCTCAGGGCACATGGAGAACCGGGATCTGTGTGTGTAAACACACAGTTTCTGGTTCTCTGAGGGGAGAACTGACAGATTTTCTGTTCATACAGAATATGAACAGCGATCTGTCATCTCCCCTGCACAGTCCCCTCCCCCCTTCAGTTAGAACACGTACTAGGGAACACAATTAACCCCTTGATCGTCCCCTAGTGTTAATCCCTTCCCTGCCAGTGAAATTTTTACAGTAATCAATGCATGTTTATAGCACTGTAATAATGCCAAAAAAAATTGGATAAAATCGCAGATCACTGCCATTACTAGTAAAAAAAAAAAAGTATAATAAAAATGGTATAAAACCATCCCCTATTTTGTAGACGCTATAACTTTTGCGATTTTTTTTTTACCAAAAAAACAGTGGCTTGCGAAAGTATTCGGCCCCCTTGAACTTTTCAACCTTTTGCCACATTTCAGGCTTCAAACATAAAGATATACATTTTTTATTTTTTGTGAAGAATCACCTACAAGTGGGACACAATTGTGAAGTGGAACGAAATCTTTTGGATTTTTTAAAACTTTTTTAACTAATAAAAAAATGAAAAGTGGGGCGTGCAAAATTATTCGGCCCCCTTGCGATAATACTTTGTAGAGCCACCTTTTGCTGCGATTACAGCTGCAAGTTGCTTGGGGTATGTCTCTATCAGTTTTGCACATCGAGAGACTGAAATTCTTGCCCATTCTTCCTTGCAAAACAGCTCGAGCTCAGTGAGGTTGGATGGAGAGCATTTGTGAACAGCAGTTTTCAGCTCTTTCCACAGGTTCTCGATTGGATTCAGGTCTGGACTTTGACTTGGCCATTCTAACACCTGGATACGTTTATTTGTGAACCATTCCTTTGTAGATTTTGCTGTATGTTTGGGATCATTGTCTTGTTGGAAGATAAATCTCTGTCCCAGTTTCAGGTCTTTTGCAGACTCCAACAGGTTTTCATCCAGAATGGTCCTGTATTTGGCTGCATCCATCTTCCCCTCAATTTTAACCATCTTCCCTGTCCCTGCTGAAGAAAAGCAGGCCAAAACCATGATGCTGCCACCACCATGTTTGACAGTGGGGATGGTGTGTTGAGGGTGATGAGCTGTGTTGCTTTTATGCCAAACATATCGTTTTGCATTGTGGCCAAAAAGTTCGATTTTGGTTTCATCGGACCAGAGCACCTTCTTCCACATGTTTGGTGTGTCTCCCAGGTGGCTTGTGGCAAAATTTAGACGAGACTTTTTATGGATATCTTTGAGAAATGGCTTTCTTCTTGCCACTCTTCCATAAAGGCCAGATTTGTGCAGTGTACGACTGATTGTTGTCCTATGGACAGACTCTCCCACCTCAGCTGTAGTTCTCTGCAGTTCATCCAGAGTGATCATGGGCCTCTTGGCTGCATCTCTGATCAGTCTTCTCCTTGTCTGAGCTGAAAGTTTAGAGGGACAGCCAGGTCTTGGTAGATTTGCAGTGGTCTGATACTCCTTCCATTTCAAAATGATCGCTTGCACAGTGCTCCTTGGGATGTTTAAAGCTTGGGAAATCTTTTTGTATCCAAATCCAGCTTTAAACTTCTCCACAACAGTATTACGGACCTGCCTGGTGTGTTCCTTGGTCTTCATGATGCTCTCTGCGCTTTCAACAGAACACTGAGACTATCACAGAGAAGGTGCATTTATACAGAGACTTGATTACACACAGGTGGATTCTATTTATCACCATCAGTCATTTAGGACAACATTGGATCATTCAGAGATCCTCGCTGAACTTCTGGAGTGAGTTTGCTGCACTGAAAGTAAAGGGGCCGAATAATTTTGCACGCACCACTTTTCAGTTTTTTATTTGCTAAAAAAGTTTAAAATATCCAATAGATTTAGTTCCACTTCACAATTCTGTCCCACTTGTTGGTGATTCTTCACAAAAAAATAAAATTTTATATCTTTGTGGCAAAAGGTTGAAAAGTTCAAGGGGGCCGAATACTTTCGCAAACCACTGTATGTAGAAGAATACATATCGGCCTAAAATGAGGAAAAATACATCTTTTTTTTATATATTTTTGGGGGATATTTACTATAGCAAAAAGTAAAAAATATTGTGTTTTTTTCAAACATGTTCTAAATATTTCCGATGGAACCAATTCTTATCAGGAAAACCGCTCGTCTGTATGCTGTTCCGATGGACCAAAAATTATGCATGCTCTGAAGAAAGTACGAGATGGCAGCTATTGGCTACTGGCTATTAGGGATGAGCCGAACACCCCCGGGTTCGGTTCGAACCAGAACCTTCGAACGGACCGAAAGTTCGCGCGAATTTTCGAACCCTATACGCTATAATGGACGCGAACGTTCGAAATCAAAAGTGCTAATTACAACGGCCAATATGCATGTTAATGTCATAAAACAGGTTTGGGGACCCGGGTCCTGCCCCAGGGGACATATATCAATGCAAAAAGAACTTTTAAAAACTAACGTTTTTTCGGGAGCAGTCATTTTAATGATGCATAAAGTGAAAAAAAAAAAGTGACATTTTCCTTTAAATATGGTACCTGGGGGGTGTCCAAAGTATGCCTGTGAAGTGGCATGTGTTTCCCGTGTTTAGAACTGTCTTGCACAAAATGACATTTGTAAAGGAAAAAAAGAAGCCATTTAAAACCACTTGCGGCTTTAGGTTTGATCTTAAGTAGAATCTGAACAGGTACATTATGAAGTGTAGCTCCATCCCAAAAAAATCTATTTTTAAGCTTTTTGGAGAACATAGGGAGGGGTTATCACCCCTGTAACATTTGCTGTCTTTGCACATCTGTTCAGAACATGTCACCTCACTTTCCGTCCCAATGACAAATGTTTTTGGAAAAGTGGGGTTTTAATTGAAACAAGGATTGGTGATAAAGTATCAGTAGAGAGGAGATACCTTTTTCCCAAATTAAATCTAACAGGATAGAATTTCCCTTCCTAGGGGTAGATTTCCTCTCACTTCCTGTTTTCTCTTTCCATTTGCAAGTAGGAGTCGTTTGTAAGTTGGATGTTTGAAAGTAGGGGCCTGGCGTATATACTCTGCAGAAATTTGCCCTATTAGATGTTGGTGTAGCCACAAGACTGGTGGGCACAGGAATGGGCCCTGCTGTGAGTTAATAGATCAAGATTTGTAATTGCATGCACCTGTTGAACAGGGCAGAAAAATTGGGGGTGGTGGTGGTGGTGGTGGTGGTGGACGGTTTTGCCACAAGACTGTAAGCTCTCACAGTTACTCTTGGTGGGCGCAGGAATGGGCCCTGCTGTGAGTTATTAGATCAAGATTTGTAATTGCAAGCACCTGATGAACAGGGCAGAAAAATTGGGCCTTTGGCGGTGGTGGTGGACGGTGTTGCCACAAGACTGCAGGCCCTCATAGTTACTCTTGGTGGGCGCAGGAATGGGCCCTGCTGTGAACTATTAGATCAAGATTTGTAATTACCCGCCCCTGTTAAACAGGGGCTGAAAAATTGTGCCTTAGGCACTGGTGCTGGTGCCACAACACTGCAACCCCTCACAGAGACTGTACTTGGAGCACAGCAGTCACACGTGTTGCGAAGCATTTTTTTAAAAAATTGTAAGTACACGCCCCTGTTAAACAGGGGCTGAAAAATTGTGCCTTAGGCACTGGTGCTGGTGCCACAACACTGCAACCCGGCCCTCACAGATACTGTACTTGGAGCACAGCAGTCACACGTGTTGCGAAGCCATTTTTTTTAAAAATTGTAAGTACACGCCCCTGTTAAACAGGGGCTGAAAAATTGTGCCTTAGGCACTGGTGCTGGTGCCACAACACTGCAACCCGGCCCTCACAGATACTGTACTTGGAGCACAGCAGTCACACGTGTTGCGAAGCCATTTTTTTTAAAAAATTGTAAGTACACGCCCCTGTTAAACAGGGGCTGAAAAATTGTGCCTTAGGCACTGGTGCTGGTGCCACAACACTGCAACACGGCCCTCACAGAGACTGTACTTGGAGCACAGCAGTCACACGTGTTGCGAAGCATTTTTTTTAAAAATTGTAAGTACACGCCCCTGTTAAACAGGGGCTGAAAAATTGTGCCTTAGGCACTGGTGCTGGTGCCACAACACTGCAACACGGCCCTCACAGAGACTGTACTTGGAGCACAGCAGTCACACGTGTTGCGAAGCATTTTTTTAAAAAATTGTAAGTACACGCCCCTGTTAAACAGGGGCTGAAAAATTGTGCCTTAGGCACTGGTGCTGGTGCCACAACACTGCAACACGGCCCTCACAGAGACTGTACTTGGAGCACAGCAGTCACACGTGTTGCGAAGCATTTTTTTAAAAAATTGTAAGTACACGCCCCTGTTAAACAGGGGCTGAAAAATTGTGCCTTAGGCACTGGTGCTGTGGCATGGATCATTGAGGAGGAGGAAGAGGATAGTCAGTGAACATAAGAGGACAGTCACTCAGCATCAGCATAGGCAGTCTTGAAGGGATGTGACATTAAAAATTATTCGGTTATATCCGCCTCAGGTGCCTGGTAGCTGGTGGTGATCCAAGACTGATTCATTTTGATGAATGTCAGTCGATCAACCGAGGCGGTGGACAGGCGCACCCTATGATCAGTCACAAATCCTCCAGCAGCACTGAATGTGCGTTCGGAAAGAACGCTGGAGGCAGGACAGGCCAGTAGCTCAATTGCATACTGTGCAAGCTCTGGCCAGTGATCCATCCTCAGGACCCAGTAAGCCAGAGGATTTTCGGTGGGAAAGGTGTCCAAGTCTGACCTTGCCCCAAGGTATTCCTGCACCATGTATATCAGACGCTGGCGATGGTTGCTGGAACCGATCATACCTTGGGGCTGCGGACTAAAAAATTGTCTGAACGCATCGGTCAGACGTCCACCTTCCCCACCGCTCCTTCTGCCACTGACCGAAGCCTCAGCAACTCGTCGCCCAGGACCAGGAGTTTGTAGCCTCCCAGTTTCTGGGAACGCGTTGCACAGACCTTTCTGCAAGGCCTCCCTGAGATGTCTCATCCTCTGCTCCCTCTGCGACGGCAAGATAAGGTCCGCAACCTTACCCTTGTACCGCGGATCAAGGAGAGTGGCCAGCCAGTAATGGTCCCTCTCCTTGATCCGAAGAACACGAGGATCCTTCCGCAGGCTTTGCAGGTTCAGGGAGGCCATGCAGCGTAGGTTAGCTGAGGCATTCGGTCCGGAGTCTTCTGGGTCACTGAGGATGACATGATCGCCAGCCACCTCCTCCCAGCCACGTACAAGTCCACTGGCTTGTTGGGACTGTACATCATCCCTAAAAGACTGCTGCTGCTGATGCTGAGTGCCAGGCTCCACCTCCATGCTCACACAATCCTCCTCCTCCTCCTCCTCCTCCTCCTCCTCATCCTCTTCCTGTGTGATGGGTGGGACAGAAGGAACACTGTCCGGATAAAGGGGGCCTTGAGAGGCAAGGAAGTCCTCCTCTTCCTGCCTCTGTTCTGCCTCAAGTGCCCTGTCCATTATCCCACGCAGCGTATGCTCCAACAGGTGGACAAGAGGGACAGTGTCACTGATGCATGCACTGTCACTGCTCACCATCCTCGTGGCCTCCTCAAATGGTGAGAGGACAGTGCATGCATCCCTGATCATGCTCCACTGACGTGGGGAAAAAAAACCAAGCTCCCCTGACCCTGTCCTGGTGCCGTAGTCGCAAAGGTACTCATTGATGGCCCTCTGCTGCGTGTGCAGTCGCTGCAGCATGGCCAACGTTGAGTTCCACCTGGTGGGCATGTCAGATATTAGGCGGTTCTTGGGCAGGTTCAGCTCCTTTTGCAGCTCAGTCAGCCGAGCACTGGCATTATAAGATCGGCGGAAATGCACACAGACTTTCCTGGCCTGCCTCAGGACATCCTGTAAGCCTGGGAACCTGCCCAAGAACCGCTGCACCACCAGGTTGAGGACGTGAGCCATGCAGGGCACATGGGTGAGCTGCCCCTGTCGCAGGGCGGAGAGGAGGTTGGTGCCATTGTCAGAAACGACCATTCCTGGCTTAAGCTGACGTGGCGTCAACCACCTCTCGGCCTGCCCCTGCAGAGCTGCCAGAACCTCTGGCCCAGTGTGGCTCCTGTCCCCCAAACACACCAGCGCAAGCACGGCATGGCATCTTTTTGCCTGCGTACTTGCGTAGCCCCTTGTACGCCTACGGAGCACCGCTGGTTCCAAGGACAGAGCACTGGAGGAAGAAGAAGAGGAGGGGGTGGAGGAGAGAGGTGTGTCACAACCAGTAGCAGTAGTCGCGTTTTGGAGGCGTGGTGGCGGAACAACCTCCAACACTACTGCACCTTGTCCTGCATCCCTCCCAGCTGCCAATAGAGTGACCCAATGGGCCGTGAAAGAAAGGTACCGTCCCTGTCCATGCCTGCTGGACCATGAGTCAGCGGTAATATGCACCTTACCGCTGACCGCCCTGTCCAGCGAGGCATGGACATTGCCCTCCACATGCCGGTAGAGAGACGGAATCGCCTTCCGCGAGAAAAAGTGGCGTTTGGGAACCTGCCACTGAGGAACCGCACATTGAACAAACTCACGGAAGGGGGCCGAGTCTACCAACTGAAAAGGCAGCAGTTGAAGTGCTAGCAATTTAGCAAGGCTAGCATTCAACCGCTGGGCATGTGGATGGCTGGGAGTGTACTTCTTTCTACGGTCCAGCAGCTGGGGCAGGGAAATTTGCCTGCTGCATTCGGACGTCGGTGTACTGCAAGTACTTGGTTGTGACACACCGAATTCTACACCTTCAGTCCTCTCAGAGCAGCTTTCAGAGAGGACTGAAGGTGTAGTGGGGATGGAGATCCCAGCTGAGGAGGAGCAAGGAGAGGTCCGCTTAGTTCTTTGGTGTGGGTCTTTTATGTGTGCCTGCCAACGAGCTGCATGGCAGGTCGCCATATGTCTGGTCATGCTTGTCGTGCCCAAGCGGCTGATGTTTTGGCCACGCGAGATACGCTTGAGACAAATATTGCAAATAGCAGTGGTGCGATCTGCTGCACTCGTCTCAAAAAAGGCCCACACCAAAGAACTTTTCTGATAACGTGCAGAGGCAGCGCCCTGCACAGGCGGAGCTCTGCGGTGTTGTACAGTTGCTGTGCTGGCCTCTACCTGGCCTCCAGGGGGCATCCTGCCTCGTTGGACATGTGACGCCGCATCCTCCTCCTCCTCGTCCTCCTCCTCATCCTCTCTCCCTTGAGGCACCCACGTGGAGTCAGTGACCTCATCATCCCCTCCCTCTTCACCACTAGAGCAAACCTGGCAGTAAGCTGCAGCTGGTGGAACTGTACTGCCAGATTCCTCAAGCTGGGTATCGTCATCCGAGCCTTCGAATCGTTGGGCATCCTCCTGGAGCATGTACCCAACACTGTGCTCAAAGAGTTCGGGGGACTCCTCAGGAGGACATGGTGGGTCTAGGGAAGGGGTGGCTGATGATGCTCTGTCAGTACCCTGAGCCTGGGTGAGAGAGGATGAGGAGGATGAGGAGGGCTTGGTCATCCATTCTACCAAGCCTTCAGCATGATGCGGCTCCACATGTCCAGCTGCCGAAAACAAAGACGCGCGTGTCCCATGGCCACGTGCTGATGACGATGCACGACCACGTCCACGTCCACGGCCACGTCCACTAGAAACAGAGCCTGCCTGCCCTGTGTTCTTGGCTCTGCACGCTCTGCCTCCCCTTGGCGGTCTTCCAGCCATTGTAGTCGGTAGTCCTGTGGGTGCTGCTGAGAAGAAAATATAGGAGCTCTGTGTGATGCCACTAACACACTAGAAGTCCTATAGGTGCTTCTGCAAAGAAAATATAGGAGCTCTGTGTGATGCCACTAACACACTAGAAGTCCTGTGGGTGCTTCTGCAAAGAAAATAGAGGAGCTCTGTGTGATGCCACTAACACACTAGAAGTCCTATGGGTGCTTCTGCAAAGAAAAAATAGGAGCTCTGTGTGATGCCACTAACACACTAGAAGTCCTGTGGGTGCTGCTGAGAAGAAAATATAGGAGCTCTGTGTGATGCCACTAACACACTTGAAGTCCTATGGGTGCTTCTGCAAAGAAAATAGAGGAGCTCTGTGTGATGCCACTAACACACTAGAAGTCCTGTGGGTGCTTCTGCAAAGAAAATAGAGGAGCTCTGTGTGATGCCACTAACACACTAGAAGTCCTGTGGGTGCTGCTGAGAAGAAAATATAGGAGCTCTGTGTGATGCCACTAACACACTAGAAGTCCTATGGGTGCTTCTGCAAAGAAAAAATAGGAGCTCTGTGTGATGCCACTAACACACTAGAAGTCCTGTGGGTGCTGCTGAGAAGAAAATATAGGAGCTCTGTGTGATGCCACTAACACACTAGAAGTCCTATGGGTGCTTCTGCAAAGAAAAAATAGGAGCTCTGTGTGATGCCACTAACACACTAGAAGTCCTGTGGGTGCTGCTGAGAAGAAAATATAGGAGCTCTGTGTGATGCCACTAACACACTAGAAGTCCTATGGGTGCTTCTGCAAAGAAAAAATAGGAGCTCTGTGTGATGCCACTAACACACTAGAAGTCCTGTGGGTGCTGCTGAGAAGAAAATATAGGAGCTCTGTGTGATGCCACTAACACACTAGAAGTCCTATGGGTGCTTCTGCAAAGAAAAAATAGGAGCTCTGTGTGATGCCACTAACACACTAGAAGTCCTGTGGGTGCTGCTGAGAAGAAAATATAGGAGCTCTGTGTGATGCCACTAACACACTTGAAGTCCTATGGGTGCTTCTGCAAAGAAAATATAGGAGCTCTGTGTGATGCCACTAACACACTAGAAGTCCTATGGGTGCTTCTGCAAAGAAAATATAGGAGCTCTGTGTGATGCCACTAACACACTAGAAGTCCTGTGGGTGCTGCTGAGAAGAAATATAGGAGCTCTGTGTGATGCCACTAACACACTAGAAGTCCTATGGGTGCTTCTGCAAAGAAAATAGAGGAGCTCTGTGTGATGCCACTAACACACTAGAAGTCCTGTGGGTGCTTCTGCAAAGAAAATAGAGGAGCTCTGTGTGATGCCACTAACACACTAGAAGTCCTGTGGGTGCTTCTGCAAAGAAAATAGAGGAGCTCTGTGTGATGCCACTAACACACTAGAAGTCCTGTGGGTGCTGCTGAGAAGAATATATAGGAGCTCTGTGTGATGCCACTAACACACTAGAAGTCCTGTGGGTGCTTATGCAAAGAAAATAGAGGAGCTCTGTGTGATGGGACTAACACACTTCAAGTCCTATAGGTGCTTCTGGGAAGAAAATATAGCTCTGTGTGTGTGATGGGACTAACACACTTCAAGTCCTATAGGTGCTTCTGGGAAGAAAATATTGCTCTGTGTGTGTGATGGGACTAACACACTTCAAGTCCTATAGGTGCTTCTGGGAAGAAAATATAGCTCTGTGTGTGTGATGGGACTAACACACTTCAAGTCCTATAGGTGCTTCTGGGAAGAAAATATAGCTCTGTGTGTGTAATGGGACTAACACACTTCAAGTCCTATAGGTGCTTCTGGGAAGAAAATATAGCTCTGTGTGTGTAATGGGACTAACACACTTCAAGTCCTATAGGTGCTTCTGGGAAGAAAATATAGCTCTGTGTGTGTAATGGGACTAACACACTTCAAGTCCTATAGGTGCTTCTGGGAAGAAAATATAGCTCTGTGTGTAATGGGACTAACACACTTCAAGTCCTATAGGTGCTTCTGGGAAAAAATATAGGAGCTCTGCCTGCCTGCCACGAACACACTACAAGTCCTATAGGTGCTTCTGGTAACAAAATATAGGAGCTCTGCCTGCCTGCCACTAACACCCTACAAGTCCTATAGGTGCTTCTGGGAAGAAAATATAGCTCTGTGTGTGTAATGGGACTAACACACTTCAAGTCCTATAGGTGCTTCTGGGAACAAAATATAGGAGCTCTGCCTGCCTGCCACGAACACACTACAAGTCCTATAGGTGCTTCTGGTAACAAAATATAGGAGCTCTGCCTGCCTGCCACTAACACACTACAAGTCCTATAGGTGCTTCTGGGAAGAAAATATAGCTCTGTGTGTGTAATGGGACTAACACACTTCAAGTCCTATAGGTGCTTCTGGGAACAAAGTATAGCTCTTTGTGTGTAATGGGACTAACACACTTCAAGTCCTATAGGTGCTTCTGGGAAGAAAATATAGCTCTGTGTGTGTGATGGGACTAACACACTTCAAGTCCTATAGGTGCTTCTGGGAACAAAGTATAGCTCTTTGTGTGTAATGGGACTAACACACTTCAAGTCCTATAGGTGCTTCTGGGAAGAAAATATAGCTCTGTGTGTGTGATGGGACTAACACACTTCAAGTCCTATAGGTGCTTCTGGGAAGAAAATATAGCTCTGTGTGTGTGATGGGACTAACACACTTCAAGTCCTATAGGTGCTTCTGGGAAGAAAATATTGCTCTGTGTGTGTGATGGGACTAACACACTTCAAGTCCTATAGGTGCTTCTGGGAAGAAAATATAGCTCTGTGTGTGTAATGGGACTAACACACTTCAAGTCCTATAGGTGCTTCTGGGAAGAAAATATAGCTCTGTGTGTGTAATGGGACTAACACACTTCAAGTCCTATAGGTGCTTCTGGGAACAAAGTATAGCTCTTTGTGTGTAATGGGACTAACACACTTCAAGTCCTATAGGTGCTTCTGGGAAGAAAATATAGCTCTGTGTGTGTGATGGGACTAACACACTTCAAGTCCTATAGGTGCTTCTGGGAAGAAAATATAGCTCTGTGTGTGT
Organism: Lithobates sylvaticus; assembly: GCA_028564925.1. NCBI lineage: Eukaryota > Metazoa > Chordata > Amphibia > Anura > Ranidae > Lithobates > Lithobates sylvaticus. The sequence goes on along the minus strand of CM053030.1, from coordinate 99,939,770 downwards.
GATGGGACTAACACACTTCAAGTCCTATAGGTGCTTCTGGGAACAAAGTATAGCTCTTTGTGTGTAATGGGACTAACACACTTCAAGTCCTATAGGTGCTTCTGGGAAGAAAATATAGCTCTGTGTGTGTGATGGGACTAACACACTTCAAGTCCTATAGGTGCTTCTGGGAAGAAAATATAGCTCTGTGTGTGTGATGGGACTAACACACTTCAAGTCCTATAGGTGCTTCTGGGAAGAAAATATTGCTCTGTGTGTGTGATGGGACTAACACACTTCAAGTCCTATAGGTGCTTCTGGGAAGAAAATATAGCTCTGTGTGTGTAATGGGACTAACACACTTCAAGTCCTATAGGTGCTTCTGAGAAGAAAATATAGCTCTGTGTGTGTAATGGGACTAACACACTTCAAGTCCTATAGGTGTTTCTAGGAAGAAAATATAGCTCTGTGTGTGTAATGGGACTAACACACTTCAAGTCCTATAGGTGCTTCTGGGAAGAAAATATAGCTCTGTGTGTGTAATGGGACTAACACACTTCAAGTCCTATAGGTGCTTCTGGGAAGAAAATATAGCTCTGTGTGTGTGATGGGACTAACACACTTCAAGTCCTATAGGTGCTTCTGGGAACAAAATATAGCTCTGTGTGTGTAATGGGACTAACACACTTCAAGTCCTATAGGTGCCTCTGGGAACAAAATATAGGAGCTCTGCCTGCCTGCCACGAACACACTACAAGTCCTATAGGTGCTTCTGGTAACAAAATATAGGAGCTCTGCCTGCCTGCCACTAACACACTACAAGTCCTATAGGTGCTTCTGGTAACAAAATATAGGAGCTCTGCCTGCCTGTCACTAACACACTACAAGTCCTATAGGTGCTTCTGGTAACAAAATATAGGAGCTCTGCCTGCCTGCCACTAACACACTACAAGTCCTATAGGTGCTTCTGGTAACAAAATATAGGAGCTCTGCCTGCCTGTCACTAACACACTACAAGTCCTATAGGTGCTTCTGGTAACAAAATATAGGAGCTCTGCCTGCCTGCCACTAACACACTACAAGTCCTATAGGTGCTTCTGGTAACAAAATATAGGAGCTCTGCCTGCCTGTCACTAACACACTACAAGTCCTATAGGTGCTTCTGGTAACAAAATATAGGAGCTCTGCCTGCCTGTCACTAACACACTACAAGTCCTATAGGTGCTTCTGGTAACAAAATATAGGAGCTCTGCCTGCCTGCCACGAACACACTACAAGTCCTATAGGTGCTTCTGGTAACAAAATATAGGAGCTCTGCCTGCCTGCCACGAGCACACTACAAGCCCCTCTTTGTCAATCAATCTTTGTAACTGAATCTATCTAACTCAATCTCTGCAAGTGAATCTCTCTCTCTACCTAACTAAATCGAGCAGAGTGTCACAGAAACAGCCTGCTCAATCTGCGCCGGAACAGCATGTGACCGGCGCAGACGGCGTGGCGGCGTTTTATAGGGGGGGGGTGTACTACAGCCCCTGAGCTGTAATTGGCTACAGGCGTCCTGCCTGTAGCCAATTATGGCTCTTCGAGTTTCCGGGGCTGTGATTGGCCAAGCATGCGGGGTCACAGTGCATGCTTGGCCAATCATCAGCCAGCAATGCACTGCGTCGGCCGCGCCGGCCGCAATGCATTGCGGGGCCGCTCGCATCACACGAACGTGATGCGAGCGGCCAAAATAGTTCTGGGCTCGCCGAGCGAGCGAACGCCCGGTGCTCGATGCGAACGTGGGTTCGCATCGAGCACCGGGCCCATCCTTACTGGCTATTGAACTTCCTTTTTCTAGTCCCATTGTACGTGCTGTACGTCACCGCGTTCTTGACAATCGGACTTTGGTGTGATTGTGTGTACGCAAGATAGTTTCAGCGGAACTCCGTCGGAACTCTGTCGGAAAAACCTTCAGAGTTTATTCCGACGGGAAAACCGGTCGTGTGTTTTTCTCTGGCGCTTCGTTCCTCTGTTATCAGCAGAGTCACTTTTGACTAGTTCTCTGATACATGAGATAACTGTCGCTGACAATTTGTGTCAGAGAGGGAGCTTTGAGGGAGATTAGCACACTGCTTGTCTATTTATAATACAGCTCTGCATGTTCCTTCCTTCCTCTGCCTATGTGAAAGGGGGGGGGGGGGTGTCTTTCCTCAATCAGCTCTTACACAATGAGTGCCCAGACTTTTTATTTTTTTTAAGTTTAACCAGTTCCCGACCGGCGCACGACGATATACGTCCCTCCTTAATGCCGTCCGTGCCATCGGGAGTGCGCCGGGAGCTTCCGCGCCGGTCGCGGGTCCCGCGGACTCGATTGCTGCAGG
>CM053030.1:99912038-99936968 GCA_028564925.1 Lithobates sylvaticus | reverse complement strand
ACTGTTAAGTAAGTAAGTCATTGGGCCTGCACTGGCTTTTAAACCTTTGTACTCCATTCAAATGGAAAATGCTGGCTTTAGATACACTTTACAATTCTACAGACCTGGACTGCTCTATATAAATGGTAAACAGAACATATAGTGAAAAGGGTTAAACTTAGCTGAGACTCCTGTGTCTAGGCTGTGTGTTTGGTAGCCTCACTCTTGTATATTTTATAATTATTATCCATTCTGATTCTGAACACTTGATTTCTAATAGAGTTTTTAATATGCATGAGGAAGATGCATAAAGTGGTCAAATTTGCCAGTAATAAATAGTGATTTACTCCCTGTCATACAGTTGAATATTCAGAGCTGTTAGATGAGCAGCGACAGAGACAGCAGAGAAGTATAGTTATTATGGAAATTCTTAATGAAAAGATTTTATGCATAGCAACATTTATGTAAATGTTCATATTTTGGTTTTAAATAATTCTTCTGGATGACAGTGCAAAATTGTTTAAAGCGGTAGTAAACTCTGCTTGGTCACTTTCACCTACAGGTAAGCTTAAAATAAAGCTTATCTGTAGGTAAAATAAATATCTCCTAAACGTGCACTGTGCAAGCTTCCTCCAGCAAGCAGACAGGAGCAATCAATCACTGACCTTAAGTAAACCCTGACCAGACCAAAAAAAAGCAGATCATTTCCCCACCAATGAAATCCTCAAGCAATGTGACTAGGCGGAGCACCAAGTGTAAGAACATGGCATTACATGGGACTTTGAGGGTTGGAAGTGCCTCCTATTGCTTACAACTTTTGAATTGGCAAAATGGTCAAAAGGAGCAATTACTGGTTTGCTTCTAGTACTGTCAGAGTCTTCAGTGGCACCCTAGTGGGACAGAACTTCCCTATGTTTGAAGCACCTTTTGCTTTAATTACAGGCTTTAGTCTGTTGGGGATATGTCTCTACTAACTTACTTTGCAATATTTGCCCACTCTTCTTTGCAGAACTGCACAAGTTCAATTACATTTGATGGGGACTGTTTGTGGACTGCAGTCTTCAAGTCATTCCCCAGATTTTCAATGTGGTTTAGGTCTGGGCTCTGACTAGGCCATGCAAGGGAATTCACCTTTTTCTCTGTTCTCTTTTTTCGCAGTATTTTTCGCCATCCATTTTGCCTTCTATCCTGACAAGTGCTCCAGTAACTGCTGCAGAGAAACACCTCTATAGCAGGATATTACCACCTCCATGTTTTACTGTAGGGATGGTGTTATTTGGATGGTGAGATGTATTTTATTTCCGCTAGACATATCGTTTGGTGTTGAGGCCAAATAATTCACTTTTAGTCTCATCTGACCATAACCTCTTTTACAGTGGGGTCTCTGGAATCTTCAAGGTGTGTTTTGGCAAAGCTCAGTCATGGCTGCATGTGGCCTTTCTTGAGGAGTGGCTTTTTTCTTGCAACCCTCCCACACGAGCCACATTTGTGGAGAATTTGTGATATTGTTGTCACATGCACACAATGAACACTTTTTGTCATAAATTCCTGCAACTGCTTCAGAGTTGCTGTAGGCCTCTTGGTAGCCTCTGTACCAGTTTTCATCCAGTTTGGATGTCCTGATCCAGGGAGGGTCTGCGTTGTACCAAGCACCTTCAAATTCTTAATAATATACATCACTGTGCTTCTAGGCATTGATAAAGCCTTAGAATTTTTTTTTTATATTCATCTCCTGACATGTGCCCCTCAATAACTTTATCCCGGAGATCCTTTGACAGTGCCTTTTTCACCCATAGTTGATTGTTTGCTTCAGTTGCGTTGCAAGGGACTGAAATGCTCCAGGAAAGCACTCTTCATGTTAAGGTAATCAAAATGATCACAGCTGATCCCTGTTGAAAGTCAAATGGCTTTGTGTGCCTTTAAGAATGTGATTAGCTATACCTGATTGAGTTTACAAGTCATTTTTAGGAGGGGGTGATCTTTTTTCCAACTGATTCTGTTTTTGAATTAATTTTATTTTATTCTGACATGTTGGTGTTATATATTTCACTTAGATGGTATAAGTTGCACTGACTAAAAATAGCAGGATAAAACAAAAATGGTGTCTGTCTTTATTTCAGGCTGCAAAGCAACAAAATGTGATAATTTTAAAGGGGGGGTGATTTTTTTCTTCACCCACTGTATCTCACAGGAATGGAGATTTTCTCAGTGGCCTAAGAAACTCCAATTCCTACTGGATCCTGCTTGGTGATCAGACATTACACAGAGGCAGGAAGCCAATGCTTAAAGAGGAGGTCCAGCCCCCATCCAAAAAAAAATAAAAAAAAGTCAGCTGCTACAAATACTGTAGCTGCTGGCTTTTAATTTTGGGACACTTACCTGTCTAGGGTTCCCGCAATGTCAGCACACCAGCTGATTTTTCCGTCGTCTATCGGGTGCTGCCGCTGTCATTGCTTCTAAGGGAAACCAACAGTGGAGCCTTCTGGCTTCACAACCAGTTCCCTACTGCGCATGTGTGAAGCATGCTGCGGTTTCTGAGTGGCTCGGCAGCGAGGGAAGGAGAAGGGGGGGGCGAACTCCCGGGTGATCTCCGGGGGAGGAGGCAGATAAGTGGAGCTTGCACTTTTGGGTGGAGCTCTGCTTTAATTTGATAACCAGTGCTCACTTCCTACTTTTGGTAATATAAATGGGTAAAAAAAAATTCCCATCTCTAATCATAATGATTAGAATATATGAATAGTTTAATACTGTATTGGGATTGAAGAGTGCAGAAAAGATAAGGAGACAAGAAAGTATAATTTTAGTATTTAATCACTTGACGACGCAATACATATATACAGTATACGTTGTGGTTTGCAAGTGGTTTACCAAGTTTATGGCTAAAAGTTATCGGCCATATCCCTGGTATTTTTCTTTTCAGCCCTTGGATGGTGTTTCTCAAGATTACCGTTTTTACTGGTGCGCCTGAGAAATTAGGCAGCCTCCGTGACCAGCTGGTCACAGAGGCTGCTAGAGACCATCTCTGGCCTCTATGGCTTTTGAGGACCGGAGCGACGTCTTGACCTCACTTCCGGTCTAGGTTGGAAGTAAACTTTTTTTTTTTTTAAATCAAAAGATAAAAAAAAAAAATAGCTTTTTTGATCGTCTGCTTTTTAAAGGTAAAGAAGAGATTTGGGGTATTTTTGACCCCAGATCTCTCCATAAAGAGGATCTGCCATCCTTAATTCTATTACAAGGGATGTTTACATTCCTTGTAATAGGAAGAAAAGTGATTAAAAAAAATAATAATTAAAGGGATAGTGTAAAAAATAAATAAATAAGGAAAAAATAAATAAAGCACTCCCATCCCTCTATACTTGCAACAAAAGTGAACACATGCGTAAGTCAAGCACGCATATGTAAATTGTATTTGCACCACACGTGTGAGGTATTGCCACTAACGTTAGAGCAAGAGGAATCATTCTAGTGCTGCTCTGTAACTCTAAACTGGTAAACATTTTTAAAGCTTTGCCTATGGAGATTCTTAAGTATTATAGTTTGTGGCCATTTCATACCTCTGTACCATGTTGCTCTGATGTCTGCAGATCCTCTGATATTGTGGGTTTAGTTGGGGCTTTGTACCATGCGACTGTATAGTCTGCATGTAGACTGAGGGCCTTCCAACCACTTCCTGCTCATTCTCTAGCCTAGAACACCCCCCTCTGTAGTCTTTCAGAGTCTGGAAATTATCTAACTTCCTTCACAGCTTTGATGGTAGTAGGGTTGCCACCTGTCCAGGATTCACCCGGACAGTTCAGGTTTGGAATCATGTGTCCGGGTTTCAGACTGCCTGAAACCCAGTCACATTATTCAGACTGGACCATGGCTTCCCAGCAGGGTTGCTGGCTGCAGTTCTCTAAGCTGAGAGTGTCTGTTACACTCTCTTTCATGCTGCCCAAAGCCATCATTAACAATCCCCCCCAAACACACACACAGACGAGAGAGGAGAGAGAGCTTGATCTGCACCTCTTCCTCCCGCCCCTACCCTTCTGTGTTTGCCCACACTCCAATCCCCGGGGCTGTGCCTCAGAAAAGAAAAGTGGGGCTGTAAATTTGAAGTCTCAGATACATCTGGATGAGAGGTGCTGACTGCCAAGGGGTGAGTGAGCTCACCATCCATCCCTGTCTGTGACTGAAGTCTCCCCCCTTCTCTCTCCTGCCTCTGAGTGAGTACACTAAGGTTAATCAGGGTTCTCAGAGCACCCCTGACATCAGAGTTCCTCTTTACACCAGAGGCCTCAGTGTTCTCCCTTACATCAGAGTTCTCAGTGTTCCCCCTCCTTAAATTGAGGTTCCCAGAGCATCCCTTATGTTGGGGTCCCCAGAGTTCTCCCTTACATCGGAGTCTGCAGAGTCCCCCCTTACAGTGAAAGGGAACTCTGCGAGTTCAGATGTAAAAGGGGGAACTCTATGGACTCTGGTGTAAAGGGGGACTCTTGTTATTAACTTCATATGATTAGAAATGTTATTAGCAAAATATATGTGTAGTTTATACAAACAAATTAAAATATTGCTGTGTGCCGCTAAAGTGTTCGGGTTTGACTTAAAGAAAAGGTGGCAACCCTAGATGGTAGGTGGGATTGAATACATCTCAATTAGCATTCAGTCCTGCTCAGTCACACCTACAGAAAGAGAGTCTAAACCTCTCAAGTCCCACCTCACAAATAACAGCTTAATTCAAAATCAAATAGGAAATGCCTTCATACACAGCCTAGCTGGGCTGCAGCTGTACAGGATTGAATGAACCATAATTCGTATTCAATCCTGCCCAGTTATATACTGTATGCTGACCAGTGTGAACAGGGAGCGTCCCACCCCTCAGAACCCAACCTCCCAGAGCTCTGCCCTCTGTGATTTGATTAATTTACATATGAAGGAAACACCTTAATAATAACCTCCCATAGCCTTTCCTCTGTATACTTACAGTAAGCCATTATTCTTTGGCATGTTGCAAGACAGAAATGTCCCTTTTTTACTACTTTCACACTGGGGTGGGTGGGCGTCATCGTTTTAGCGGTGCTATTCGGACTCTAGCGGGGCAGCTTTAACCCCTAGCAGCCGAAAAAAAGGCTTAAATCCGCCCACAAAGCGCCGCTGCAGCGCTATGGCGGCGGTTTGACGGCGCTGCCCCATTGTTTTCAATGGTCAGGGGCGCTTTAGCAGCGGTGTATACACCGACCTTACAGCGCTGCAAAGATGTGGCTTGCAGGACTTTTTTTACCGTCCTGCAAGCGCACCGCTCCAGTGTGAAAGCACTCAGGCTTTCACACTGGAGAGACAGGAGAGGCTCTTTACAGGCGATATGCAGGCACTATTTTTAGCGCTGTAGCGCCTGTAAAGTGCCTCATTGTGAAAGTAGCCTTACACCAGCTTTGCAGACTGAAGAGTGATCTGCATTCGGACCCACCCACATCAACTCCCAGGACTGCTACAAGTGACTCCCATAGCCTGTCCTGAAACTAATGAGGCTCAAAGCATGATGGGGCATGTAGTATCAGGACTGGTAAAGGAAGAAAACAGGAAGTCAGAGAACTTTGAAATTTAACCACTTAAGGGCCAAGCCTCTTTCTGAGATTTGGTGTTTACAAGTTAAAAACATTTTTTTTTTGCTAGAAAATGACTTAGAACCCCCAAACACAGTAAAGTTAGCCCAATTTTTTTCATATTGTGAAAGATAATGTAACGCAGAGTAAATTGATACCCAACATGTCACGCATCACAATAGCGCCTGCTCGTGGAATGGCAACAAACTTTTTACCCTTAAAAATCTCCATAGGCGACATTTAAAATTTTTTACAGGTTGCATGTTTTGAATTATGCCCCGTACACACGGTCGGATATTCTGATGGAAAAAGTCTGATCTGATTATGTTGTCGGAAAATCCGATCGTGTGTGGGCTCTAGATATAAAGCAAAAGATAAAAAAAAAATAGCTTTTTTGATCTTCTGCTTTTTAAAGGTAGAGAAGAGATTTTGGGTATTTTTGACCCCAGATCTCTCCATAAAGAGGATCTGCCATCCTTAATTCTATTACAATGGATGTTTACAAGGGTCCCGCGGCCACGGTCACGGAGCCCAGGACCGGGTGGGCACTTAAAGAGCAACTACCTGTACGTTGATGTGCCCAGCCGTGCCATTCTGCCAACGTAAATGTGCAGGAGGCGGTCCTTAAGCGGCTAGGGTCTCTGCTAAAAATATATATATAATGTTTGGGGGTTAAAAGTAATTTTCCAGCAAAAAAATACTGATTTGAACTTGTAAACAAAAAGTGCCAGAAAAGTCTTGGTCTTCAAGTGGATAATTATAAGTAAACCCTAATATCTTTTCCTTGCAAGAGAGATTCTTTTGCTATTCCTCTGTAAAGCCTCTGCACATGCTCAGACAGTGGAGAGCCACAGACACATAGGATGACTGCTTTACATATAGGCTGTAGAACTCTGTTACAATTTTTATTTATTTGAAAATTTTGGATAGAATGAGAACTCTTACTAAGCTTTGGAAGACTTTTAATTAGAACTAAACCTGTCTTTTCAACAAGATGCAAAATGAATGCCTAGTTAGCCGTTAAAGCTATTGTGAAAAAGAATCATGTAAAAGCAACACCCTGGAATGTAGATTTAATATAGCTTTTGTTGATGAATAAGTAATGAATTCAGAAAAGCAGATTATGCTGTAGAACTTGCCTCATTTTCTATGCTCTGAGCTGCTCAAACATTTCTTGCCCAGCACAGCCAAATAGTTCTCCTTCCATGAATTATTAAAACCACCCATAAAATCTTTTGAGAAACAATATACTAATGCTGTTTGCTGCGCATTCCTCAAGACCAGGCAAGGAGGGGTAACTCATTATACATTCACTTCTGTTTGCTACAGTTACACCAAGAGATTTATACAGTATATAAAGAAGTAAATGGGACTTTCGCCAAATATTATCTGATGGATAATCAATCACTGTCATTTAAAGCACATGGACCTGGAAGATTCTCAACCAGAGAATGTTTGCTGAAAGTCCAATTCACTGCTTTATAAATAGACCCCATTTGTCTCCTTCGCTGACTTTTTGAGTATTGATTTTAGATTTCTTAAACATAGTTCAATTATGAACTATAATGATGTACAATAACACAGTGAGCTTTATTGTTGAACTGTGCACAGGCTTGCATGGGGGTCACAAAAGGACACAAGGAGCACTGGGGTGCATTGGAGTCATGGGGCACACAGGGGAGCAGCGGGGCCACTAAATGACACAGGATGCTCTGGGGTCCACTGGAGTCATGGGGCACAAAGGGGTGCACCAGGGTCACTAAATGACAAAAGTGGCTCTGGGGTGCACTGGAGTCATTGGACACAAAGGGGTGCACCAGGGTCATTAAATGACACAAGTGGCTCTGGAGGAAAACTGGAGTCATGGGGCACAAAGGGGTGCATCAGGGTAACAAAATGACACAGGATGCTCAGGGTGCACTGGAGTCATGGGGCACAAAGGGGTGCATCAGGATCACAAAACGACACAACATGCTCTGGGGTGCACTGGAGTCATGGGACACAAAAGGGTGTATCAGGGTCACAAAATGACACAACATGCTCTGGGGTGCACTGGAGTCATGGGGTACACAAGGGTGCACCAGGGTCACAAAATGACACAGGATGCTGTGGGGTGCACTGGAGTCATGGGGCACAAAGGGGTGCACCAGGGTCACAAAATGACACAAGTGGCTCTGGGGTGCACTGAAGTCATGGGACACAAAGGGGTGCACCAGGGTCACAAAATGACACAAGTGGCTCTGGGGTGCACTGGAGTCATGGGACACAAAGGGGTGCACCAGGGTCACAAAATGACACAAGTGGCTCTGGGGTGCACTGGAGTCATGGGACACAAAGGGGTGCATCAGGGTCACAAAATGACACAAAATGCTCTGGGGTGCACTGGAGTCATGGGGCACAAAGGGGATGCATCAGGGTCACAAAATGACACAACATGCTCTGGGGGGCACTGAAGTCATGGGGCACAAAGGGGGGCACCAGGGTCACAAAATGACACAACATGCTCTGGGGTGCACTGAATAATGGGGCACACAGGATGCTGTGGGGTGCAGTGGAGTCATGGGGCACAAAGAGTTGCACCAGGTTCACAAAATGACACAGGATGCTCTGAGATTAAAGGTTGCACAGGGACACTGGACTCCCAAGATGAAACATGGGACACTGGGGTGCACAGGAGGTCTATTGGAGTCACAGGGGCAGGTAAGGGTAGAAGCAGTGCTAAAGCACAGTGATGCCTTGCTTGAACACCAAACCATACAATGCTTTGCAATTTGAAGCCACGCCAATCAGGAAAGCTATCTTCTGATTAACCGCGGCTGTGATCAGGATAACTGTCTTTAGACTGACTGTGGTGCCAGTACTCTGAGTGAAGCCTAGAAATGTCGTTGGTCACTTGAAAGGAGATCCAGTGCTTGATACCTTAGGACATGGGTGCTTAACCTGTGTCTCTCCAGCTGTTGTAGAACTACAAGTCCCATCATGCCTCTGCCTTTAGGAGTCATCCTTGTAACTGTCAACCGTGCAATGCCTCATGGGACTTGTAGCTGGAGAGCACACCTCCCATGCCTTAGGAGGTGAATGTGATAGGGATTTAATGGAAAAGTTACAATACTTTTATAACTACAAACACCTTTAAACAAATATTGACTCATGAGTAACTGGTGTATATAAGGCACTATGCCAGTCCATATTAATACAGTATGTATATGAGTTTACACCTACATCTATTCTACATTGCGCAGGAAATTGCCTAGTTCCAATTAGAAATTATTCATGATTGCATTGTTAATGTTCTTCTCTTTCCCTATATGAATATAGCAATGATGTAGTTACTCTGCTTCATGTTCAAATTTCTTTTGTAGTCTGTACCTTTTCATAACTAGAAGTCATAAATGATTAGGTTTTCGCAGCAATCGCATGTGTTGTGTTGTCTTCTCTGTGTACTTTTTAAAATGATATGATAACAAAAGCACAAGAACGTTTTTTTAATTTAAATTGTTTTATGTTTTTATATAATGTATTTACAATGTACTTTTTAATGCTAGACAATTACAGTATAACTTGGATTAAAGCGGTAGTAAACTTTGTAGGAACAAAACATTTTTTTCCCCCTGCAAGGCAATACCATAATGTGCAAGTATGCATGGCATACAAGCACATTATGAAAGACTTACCTTAAAACAAAGCCCTCCAGCGGCGCTCTGTCACTGCTGCAGAGGCTTCCAAGATTCAGAAACTCCAGGTGTCTGATTGGCCGAGCTGCAATGGCGTCACTCCCACACATGCACACAGCTCTGAAGGAACAGCATGGGTATGCCGCTCCTTCAGAGTGCAAGCTGCTGCTTGCAAAAAAAAATCTTCTAAACGGTGTACATTTAGGAGATATTCATTTTACCTACAGGTAAGCTTATAATAAAAATAAAAATCCAGGATTTACTACCACGTTAAGCCTCCAGCCTGCTTTCAATTACAATGTCATAGCTGATATTGTGATGACTATATTTGGGAACCACTCGGATTTGTTCCTGATCCTCAGTATAAATCCAAGCTGTCAGTGGGATTGAAAGCCAATAGCTGCACAAAGTGTTAGTTGCTGGCTCTGAAAGGGGGCATTTATAAATGTATCCCCAGCATGAAGCATTCAATTCCAGATAGTTATATATTAATACACTAGAAATACATTAAAAGCAAAAAGCTTACATGTGGGGTACCCCACTCTTCCATTAATGGTGATCGACATATAAGCCTGCTATCAGTTTAAATTCTTTTAAAAGACAAGTAAGGGATTTTTTTCTTTTTTAATCATCCTTACCTAGGTGGATGCAGCATCGGTCTAATGCTCCATCCATCCCGCTGGCTTTAATACTGAGAACCGAGTGATCAAACACCCATGATTGCTCAGTTCTCAGAACTCTCTGAGCAGAGAGCTGGTGTCTGTCAGTTACTGGCTCTCTACCCTGCCCCCCCCCCCCCCCCACCCCCTGCTCACTGGAGCGCTGGGCTGGGGGGGGGGGGGGGAGCGACCAGCTTATGCTCTCAGTTACATATGGTCATGATCTTTCCTGAGCCTGGACCAGCTCTGTGACGTCAGCCGACAGCAGGCTTCAGCCCGCTGTCTGCTAAAAATGGGTTACAGGAGTGCAAAACAATATACAATTCTGTGATCCACAGGAGAAGTACAGCCAAATGAGCTTTGGCTGTATTTCTCCTTTAGGGGAAATATCAAAAGGAGCCTTTTAAAGCCCATTGCACCCTTTAAGATCGCCTTAAATTTACCTTTCTCTTCTCAACTCTAATGCCCCGCACACACGGTCGGATATTCCGATGGAAAAAAGTCTGATCGGATTATGTTGTCGGAAAATCCGATCATGTGTGGGCTCTAGCGGGCTTTTTCCATCGGAATTTCCGACGGACAAAATTTGAGAACAGGATCTCAAATTTTCCGACAACAAAATCCGATCTGACTTTTTCCGATCGTGTGTAGGGAATTCCGACGGACAAAGTGCCACGCATGCTCAGATCAAATTACAAAATCAAAGCTATTGGCTACTAGCCTCTACGTAGTTCCGTAGTACGCAACGAACGCCACCACGTTCAGAACGATCGGATTTTCCTACAACTTTGTCCGACCACGTGTATGCAACACCAGTTTCGGACAAAATCCGTCGGACGGATTTTGTGGTCGGAATTTCCAACCGTGTGTACGGGGGCTTAGACCTCTTGGTAAAATGTTCCTTTTTTTTTTTTTGTGATGCAAAAATGGGCAATATTACTTGTTCCTAGACCTACAGCTTTAACAAGTTTTTAGCAAATTTCATCACTGTCAGTATGGCTTTTTCATTGGGAAGGAATTAAGCTATAGTACATTGGGGAACATGAAGCAAGATGACCAGCTGCTAATAGACAGATTTCACTATTGATTCAACTTCTGCGGTTTAAAACGATTTAGGTGATGCTCAATGCCAAAAGGCCCAGAGTAAACTCTTCCTTGAAAGATTGCCTTGAATTCCCTAAACCCTTCCCTTCCAGTGTGAATGATATGAATTATGCATTGCATTCATGTAGCTGTCTCTCTCGCTCTCTTCTTTTTGACTTTACATTCCCATCTGTTATTTTCCTCCTTACCCAGCATGATTACAGCTTATTCTTTAACTATAAATACTTTTTCCACACCTGATATTCTGAAGATATCATAAATTGATTTCAGGTAAGTGAGATGCTGTTTTAGGCTGATATAAAAAGAGGATCCTATACAAAGTACTTAGGGGCTTTATTGGAGACTACAGAAAGTATAGATCGATGCTTGTTCCAAGTATGTTTGAATTTACTTACTGGAGAAGCAATTTATTGGACCTTAAAGCAGGGGCGGATCCAGAGTCTAGTCTCGGGAGGGGCACTACCAGAAAATAAGGTTCTCGCAGGCAATTTGTCTGTGTTGGCGCCAGGGCCGGATTAACATAGGGGCTATTGGAGCTGCAGCTCCAGGCCCCTTTCTCAAGATAGGCCCAAAAAAAAAAAAAAAATTTCAAAAAAAAAAATAAAAATAAAAAAAAAAAATAAAAAATAAATAAAAAAAGATCGACTTCAAGGGTTGTAGCTCAGCGATCAGGAGTCACATTTAGGGGGTAGGTAGCTAAAGACCCACTCCAGCACTGGTTAAAATATGGGGCTGCTATCATCTATGGGGCTGCTTGCACAGCCTGTCAGAAGCTACATACAGAGCGGCCAGTTTAAATACAAGCTGGAACACTCTGCAGCAGACTGAGAGGATGAACTCACAATGCTTATAATGATTATCTGTATATTACTTATGATAATTAACCCCTTGCCACCCAGGCCAATTCTGACACTTCTCTCCTACATGTAAAAATCATCTTTTTTTTTGATAGAAAATTACTCAGAACCCTCAAGCATTATATATATATATATATGTTGTTTTAGCAGACACCCTATGGAATAAAATGGTGGTCTTTGCAACTTTTTATGTTACACGATATTTGCGCAGCAATTTTTCAAAAGTTTTTTTGAAAAGAAACTGTTTCATTCAAAAAAAAAAAAAAAAAAAACACTTAGCACGATTTTTTAGTGTACTAAGCGATGCTTTAAATTTTTTTACAGGTTACATGTTTAAAGTTACAGAGGAGGTCTAAGGCTAGAATTATTGTTCTCGCTCTAACGATCGTGGCATATGTAACCTGTGTGTATCTGACTCTGATACTAACCAGTGCCTACCCAGTATCTCTCCCCAGCCTGTCCCCACACACCCTCTCACCTGCTGACCTGTGAATGGGGGAATCACTCCTGCAGTGTTATTGTGTTCTGCCAGTGAATACAATGATCAGTGTTGCTAACTATAGCTGGCAGCACTGATTATTTTAGGGAAAACCTGACAGGATGGTTGTACTCAAGTCGGTTAATAGGTTGACTTGTGTAAAACCAGGTAGCCCATACATAGATCGACTATGGCTGGTCTCTGCTTAATTAGTGTAATTTCAATCCATGTATGGCCCACTTAACCACTACATCCTTCCACAAACCTTTAAATTTTTCCTTCCCATATTCCTTCATCCTCCTCTCCTATACATAGTGCCCACTGTCATACTCTCCACACTTCTCTCCTGTACATACTGCTCACTGCCATACCCTCCACACTTCTCTCCTATACATAGCACCCGCTGTCATATCCTACACACTCCTCTCCTGTACATAGTGCCCGCTGTCATACACTTCTCTCCTGCACATAGTGCCCACTGTCGTACCCTCCACTCTCCTCTCCTGTACATATGCTCACTGTCATACTCTTCACACTCCTCTCCTGTACATAGTGCCTTCTGTCATACCCTCCGCACTCCTCTCATGTACATAGTGCCCACTGTTAGACCCTCCACATTCCTCTCCCTCACCTGCACATACTTCCCACTTTTATACCATCCATTCTCCTCCTCTATGCCTCTTACCCACAAAAATAGTTCTTTAAAATTATACTGCATATCCTCAATGTTACCAGCTCTAGAATGGGCACACTTTTGTTAGTTCAACTAAAGGAAATCTCAGTCCTCATATTTGTTCTGTCCCATTATTATTCCTTTTTTAATTTTGTAATTACTATTGTGATGTATAGATGAACATAGGGGATGTCAGCTACTCTAAATATAGCACTTGTAAAAAAGTGTCCCTGAAAATATTTTTGAAATGTTGGCAACTATGCGGGTCAGTAGGGGGCCCCATGAGAGGCTCCTGGGTTCCAATGATATTAAAGCGGTAGTAAACTTTTCTAACATTATTATTTTTTAGAGGCCCTTAGGTAGGTTATGCCATAATGTACAAGTATGCACAGCATATTAGCACATTAGGGTACACTTAAATTGTCAGACTGAGCCCTCCAGTGCTGTGCTGTGATCAATCCAGCCCGGGCGCTTCCATCTTCACCCGGTCTTCCTTCTGGGTTCTGTGCCTTCGGTCACTTGCCTTGGCCGGGCTGCGTTGATGTTATTTCCACACATGCTCATGTGCATCCTCTTTCTCTCATCCCCCCTTTCTCTCTCATCCTCTTTCCCTTACCCCCCAACGCCTCTTCATCCCCTTTCTCTCTCTCTCTCTCTCTCTCTCTAATTTAATTTGTTATAACAAAAAATTGTTTGCATTTGTATTTATTTATTGTTCATAAAAGGCCCCACCAAAATCCTCAGCACCAGGCCCATGTTCTTAATCTGGCCCTGGTTGGCGCTTCAATCATCTCGACACCATGGTTATTATGGTGTCAGGATGATTGAGCGCATTATTTCTATTATTTCATTGTAATATAAAATGAAATAGTTCAACTCACCATAATGCAGAATCAGTGGGAGCCCTGAGCGTGTCACTTGCCACCGTCACCTGCCACCAGATGCGGATTGTCACTTGCCACATTCCCTGCCACCAGATGCAGCTTGTTACTTGCCGCGTCACCTGCCTTCAGATGCAGCTGGTCACTAGCTGCGTCACCTGCCACCAGATACAGATTGTCACTTTCCACGTCACCTGGCACCAGATGTGGATTTTCACTTGCCACCAGATGCGGATTCTCACTTGCCACCAGATGCAGCTTGTCACTTGCTATGTTGTCTGCCACCAGATGCAGCCCAGATGCAGCTTGTCACTTGCAACATTAATTGCCATATTACTTGCCACCGGATGCGAACTGTCACTTGCCACATTGCCTGCCACCAGATGCAGCTTGTCACTTGCCACGCTAATTGCCACCAGATGCAGATTGTCACTTGCCATGTTAATTGCCACCACATGCAGCTTGTCACTTGCCATGTTAATTGCCACCAGATGCAGCTTGTCACTTGCCACGTTAATTGCCACCAGATGCAGCTTGTCACTTGCCATGTTAATTGCCACCAGATGCAGCTTGTCACTTGCCACGTTAATTGCCACCAGATGCAGCTTGTCACTTTCCATGTTAATAGCCACCAGATGCAGCTTGTCACTTGCCACGTTAATTGCCACCAGATGCAGCTTGTCACATCTTGCAACAACAGTGACAGTATCTCTCTGCTCCCTCATTCCCCCGCTCACTGTACTGCCTTCAAGTTCACAGAGTGGCCTGCTTACTGCCATGACTGCCTGCCCGCTCTGCTCACGCGCTAGCCCAGGGGTGTCCAACCTTTTTATGAGCGAGGGCCACTTAAGCAACTTGGTAACCAGTCGCAGGCCACAATGAGCGGAGCGGGCGTATGACAGGTCACGGCTACTCTATAGGCCCTCCGATTCAATCCACCCAGATGGAAGGGGACAAATTCACTTATTTTTTTTAGAGGATTGGATTGGAGGCAGGCGCGAGACATCTGCCGCTCTGTAGGGGTGAATTGAGGGTCCGATTGGTTAGGGCCGATCGTGTTAAAAGGGCCTATACTGCTTTCATACTGATGTGCTGCGTTTTACCCACACTGCGGTTGCAGCATAGTGAACCTGTGTCTATCCTGCTGGTTAACTTAACTTTGCCATAGACTCTGTCTGTGGCAAATGCCGGCGCTGTACAGGAAGCATCGGCTTATGGGGCTCTGCTCTGCAGCCACTTTCTTCCTCTACCACCAGCTTCATTCACAGCACTGATGCTGTGGTATGACAGGTCGTCATCCTGCGATCTGGGCTTGCTAACCCACCATTCCAGAGCAGAAGGTCGCAAGCCACATGTGGCCCCAGGCCACTGGTTAACCACCCCTGCGCTAGCCCATTTACCGGCCTGCTCGCCCGCTCCGTTCACTTGCCGGCTGCCTACTGACCTGCTTGCCCACCCTGCTCACTTGCCAGCCGCCTACTGACCTGATTGCCTGCCTGCTCACCCGCAGGCCACCCGGCCCGCTCACTATTTTCTCGGGGGGGGGGCATTGTAAAGAAAAGTTATTAAAACTTTTGACATGTACAATGTGATGAGAAAATATATGAGATCCACCATTCATAATGACTTTTCTGCACATAGGTAGAATTACTACCTCTAAAGGCAGATAGACTGTGCACTTTGCGAGTGTAATAGTACACTGCAAGGGAATTTGCTGCAGAGCTTAGTAAATAAGGAGAAGATCTGCTGACTTCCATCATTTAATCATGTGCAAGCAAAAACACAGCTTTTTTTATTTTCTTACATATAGGAGTTGATTTACTAAAGGCAAATAAACTGCACTTTGCAAGTGCAGTTGCTCTTTGCAAAGAATATCCAATCACATGCAAGGAATTAAAAAAAAAAAAAAAAAAAAAAAAAAAAAAAAAAAAAAAAAAAAAAAAAACAGCTTTTTTGCTTGCACATGATTGGATGAGCAGCAGAGCTTCTCCTCATTTACTAATTTCTGGAGCAAATGCCCATGCAGAGTGCAACTGCACTTGCAAAGTACACAAGGTATGCCTTTAGTAAATCAACTCCTATATTTACAGTATATACATCACTTGTATTAACTTAGTTTATACAGTACATTGTTGGTAATTGTAATTCATTCTGGAGTGTATAGCAGTATTTCTATAAAGTAACTAATACAAGGGATGTATATGCAAAGTGTGTAAAGTGATGATGTATGGAAGTGATTAAAACTCGTGGATCTAATATATTTTCTTACCACATGCTTATTTTCAAGTACATGTAAAAATGTTATTGACTTTTTTAGATACATTTTAAAGTGTTAGTAAACGGACCCTGCATTCACTATATCAGGTCTCCCACAGTACACAGAACATAGAAATGCAATTATTTTAGTAAATATTAATTGCTGAATACCTTTTTTATTAGCAGTATATAGCAGTCTTGTGACTTCTATCAGTATGCAGCCAAGCACTGGTTAAAGCTTGTAGGAATTTTCTGATTGTCTTATGAGGCTGCAAGACCCCTGGCCCTGATTGATCAGAGTGCTGATTGGCCCTGTGCTGATCACATGCAGTCTCCTAAAAAAACACAAAAAAAAACCCCTCTCTAACAATACACACCAAACTGAGCATGTGCAGCCTGACTCCATAGACCAGGGGTTGGCAATCTACGGGCCTGCGGGCTGCACCCGGCCCACCGCCGCTAAATGTCCGGCCAGTCAGTGCACATGATGAATTCATGTATACCTGGCCTGCGGACATTTTAACCACCTCGCACCCGTGCTATAGCCAAAAATCGGCTACAGCACGGGCCTTAATTGCTGGGAGGGCGTCCATGCACGTCCTCCTGGAAACACGCTCCCTGCGTGCCCCAGCGCCCCTTGGACACAGCCAATGACAGATTGTGGTAAATCCCCAATCACATCGATGGTCTCGTCCAATGAGCGATGATCATAAATGTAAACATATGAGATCATCTCTCATCGACGGCTCTCTTTCCTTACACAGAGACCGCGTGTGAGGAGGGAGAGCGATATTGGAGCAGAGTGAGTATTTTGTCCTTGCCAAGACAGTGTCCATCAGTTCCCACAGTGCCATCAATGCCCACAGTGTCATCGTGCCCACATTGCCATCAGTGTCCACACTGCCATCAGTGTCCACAGTGTCGTCAGTGTCCACAGTGACATCAGTGTCCATATTGCCATCAGTATCCAGTGTCATCAGTGCCATCAGTGTCCATAGTGCCATCAGTGTCCACAGTGTCCACAGTACCATCAGTGCTCATCAGTGTCCACAGTGTCGTCAGTGTTCACAATGCCATCAGTGTCCACAGTGCCATCAGTACCCACAGTGCCATCAGTACCCACAGTGCCATCAGTGTCCACATTGTCATCAGTGCCCACAGTGCCATTAGTGTCCACAGTGCCCACAATACCATCAGTGCCCACAGTGTCCATCAGTGTCACAGTGCCATCAGTGTCCATAGTGTTATCAGCTGCCACAGTTCCATCAGTGCCCACAGTGTCATCAGTATCATCAGTGGCATTAATGCCCACAGTGGCATCAGTGCCCACAGTGACATAAGTGTCATAAGTGCCACAGTGTTACTGTGTCATAAGTGTCCTCAGTGTCACCCTGTCATCAGTGCCACAGTGCCATCAGTGTCACTATTACTGTTATAATTACTGTTCTGCTATTAATGTTTAAAAGTAAATGTAATTCAAAGTTTATTGTAGTTTGTTGATTATTATTATCATACAGCGGGATAGGGATCAGGGCACTGCTATAAAGTAAAAAACATCTTAATGTGCAGCAAGGCAGTTTTCACTTTATAACACCAGCATCAGTGGCTGGGTGTCACAGGGAAAGGGCACGTGATGAATTCATGTGCACCTGGCCCGCGGACATTTTATCCACCTCGTTCCCACGCTATAGCCAAAAGACGGCTACAGAGCAGGCCTTAATTGCTGGGAGGGCGTCCATGTACGTCCTCCCAGAAACACGCTCCCTGCATGCCCCCACGTCCCTTGGACACAGCCAACCACAGATCGTCGTAAATGGCCAATCACAGCAATGGTCTCGTCCAATGAGCGATGATCTTAAATGTAAACATATGAGATCATCTCTCATTGACGGCTCTCTTTCCTCACACACAGACAGCGTGTGAGGAGGGAGAGCCATATCGGAGCAGAGTGAGTGTTTTGTCCTTGCCAAAACAGTGCCCATCAGTGCCCACAATGCCCACAGTGTCATCAGTGCCCACAGTGCCATCAGTGTCCACAGTGCCATCAGTGCCCACAGTGCCATCAGTGTCCACAGTGTCATCAGTGCCATCAGTGTCCACAGTGCTATCAGTGCCCACAGTGCCCACAGTGCCATCAGAGCCCACAGTGCCCACCAGTGTCATCAGTGCTCACAGTGCCATCAGTGTCCACAGTGTTGTCAGTGTCCACAGTGCCATCGGTGCCCACAGTGCCATCAGTGTCCACCGTGTCATCAGTGCCATCAGTGTCCAGTGCCATCAGTTTCCACAGTGTCATCAGTGCCCACAGTGCCAGTGTCATCAGTGCCCACAGTGCCATCAGTGTCTACATTTCCATCAGTGTCATCAGTCATCAGTGTTATCAGTGTCCAGTGCCATCAGTGCCCACAGTGCCATCAATGCCCACAGTGCTATCAGTGTCCAAAGTGCCATCAGTGTCCACATTTTCATCAGTGTCATCAGTGCCCACAGTGTCATCAGTGTCCACAGTGCCATCTGTGCATACAGTGCCATCAGTGCCCACAGTGCTATCAGTACCCACAGTGCCCATCAGGTAACAGTGCCATCAGTGTTCATAGTGTTATCAGTGCCCACAGTGTCATAAGTATCATCAGTGCCATCAGTGTCCACAGTGTCATCAGTGTCAACAATATCAACAGTGCCCACAGTGCCATCAATGCCATAAGTGTCATAAGGGCCACAGTGTCACTGTGTCATAAGTGCCATCAGTGTCACCCTGTCATCAGGGCCACAGTGCCATCAGTGCCCACAGTACTATCAGTTTCCACAGTGTCACTGTATTACTGTTATAATTACTGTTCTGTTATTAATGTTTAAAAGTAAATGTTATTCAAAGTTCCTTGTATTTTGTTGATTATTATTATCATACAGCGGGATAGGGACTATCTTAATGTGTAGCAAGGCAGTTTTCACTTTATAACGCCAGCAACAGTGGCCGGGTGTCACAAGGAAAGGGTCCGGAGATATGCTGGATCTGCATGAGAGCAATGGAGAAGGTGAATATAACTTATAGAATAAACTAATCGCTGCAGGGAGGGGGGGGGGGGGAGACCCTGCAGCAACGCCAGAGCCTCGAGGGAGTGAACCTGCATGCTCCCTCAGGGTGAACTGGCTTTGTATTAGTGAATGAAGGGGTATGTGGCGCTAACCCTTACGTAAATAATTTAAATAAGCTCAGAGTATCTGAAAGATAAGTGACCTTTCACACAAATAAATATATATGAATAAAATAATAAAAACAGATAAATTTCCTTAAAACCAATACACATAAAATAATGAATGCGAATAAGACGTGTGTGTAAAGTGACCAATCAATAAATAAAATCTTCAATAGAAGTAATAACCGTGCTGTAATGACCGTGCTGAAATAAATATAAGTGCTGGGGTAAAAATGATGATGGAAATGGGTTATAAAATAGTGAACACGAAATCTTCCATAAATCAAGCAATATAAAGTGCACAGTGCAACGTGCAAAATAAGTGAATAAAGAACCGATAAAGAACCGATAAGTTGGTTCTGAAGGTGCAAGGGAATTGCAAGGGAATTGCAAGGAGAATAAATAACTGAGTGTGCATAAATATCCCAAATAGTGACAAAGTGACCATACAGATGAAAGAAATGTATCACTGTAGGTATGGTACAATCATATAATACCAAGAAAATAATAACGTTGGAAAAAATGTATAAAAAATAAAAATAAAATCCGGTGCACTACAAGTCCCAGCTCGTAAAAAAAGAAATAGCGGAAAACAAACGATAAAGTCCACAATCTGAAATAATGAAGAGCATAAGGCTCTCAAATAAGTGAAGGTGAATAAAAATATTCAGGAATCTTTGTGTTGATCACAGTGATGATCCGTGCAGGCAGTGCTCCGTGCTGACTTCAGGGGTGCACCCTCCTATTTCCCCCAGCCTCTCACCTCTATTTGCGGCCCCTACAGGCCTAGTGGAGCAGATAGCCTCTAAGGTGGCAAGCCTGGTTACTTTCCGGGTCCTCTTTCCTATAGGCTCCTATGGACTCCCACTCCGATCCTCATACTTTATCCAAAAGGCACTCCAGGGGTAAGGGGGTCACTCACAGGTCAGATTGGCATGTAAGGGTTAAGGGTACAAAGAAGCGCTCCAATGTGTAGTAATTAAAACAGGTTTATTAAGACAAAGATAATATCCACTCACATTTAAAATTTCTTGCATCAGCATGGATGGACTTCCGGTCGCGGCCGCAAACCGGAAGTAGAACGATAGGCACCTAACTTCCTTCCTCCCTCACGCGTATCGTCACTAGCACACGTGACTTTATCAAAGGGTAAGGCAGTCAGGTGTCTCTGGGCCTATTTATACAGTGTTCAGATGACGCTAGGCTGGCAGCGGTGCAAATAACGGCTAAAAGTTGACATTTGGACATACATAATATAACTTGATGACATATGAAATCATGCTTTGGGGAAATTAATCTATTTTTAATACTTATAAAGGTCCGGAAATAGGGAAATTATTTAACCCCATGGCTTAATAATAAATACCAATCACAGTGCCATCCAGTGGCCGAGGGTGTAAATTGATTTCTAAAAGTAGGAGAGACTACTCATTAGTGACATCCAGTGGTAGTAGATATAAATGATCACCAGGAATTGTCCTTCATCTATGCCATCTAGTGGTCATTTGTAAGATTGACCTTATTTTTAAAATTCCAATTCTATTTAGAAGGATTTTATTAAAATTGTATATAAAAATATAATTATATATAAAAATATATAATTTAGAGATATAAAAGGTCTAGTAAAATTCCGTAAATAAAAGACCTTTCATAATAAAGGAGACCCGACTAAAAATTATTAAAAATAGAGAAAAAATTAATCATATTGATAAAATCATTAAAAATATACCAGCATATAATCAATAATTAGATATAAAACAATTCAAGTCGAATTCGACATTATGTCCCCATGGCCTAAGTGTACATAATTCATATATCCATCTGGATTCGGCTTGGCTGATTCTAATAATCTTATTGTCACCTCTCCAGTGTGGCTTATATTTTTCGATGGCACATATTTTTAGGGACGAGGGATCTTTTTTATGATATTTAGCATAATGTCTTGATAAACTGTGCTTGTCAAATCCTTTTTTAATGTTTTGGACATGTTCCCTCAGTCTCTTCCACAATTCTCTTTTTGTCCTTCCTATGTATTGGATCTTGCAAGGGCATTCCATTAGGTATACTACGCCCTCCTTATTTGTGTGTGTTTTTATTATTTTATTCATATATATTTATTTGTGTGAAAGGTCACACATATCTTTCGGATACTCTGAGCTTTGTAAATTATTTATTTAGATTATTTACGTAAGGGTTAGCGCCACATACCCATTCATTCATTTTTACCTTTACAAAGTGTGAGATCACTTATATGTCGGCTGCTTTCCTTTTCCATTTTCTTTTCATTTGTCTCAATTAGATTTTGGTTGAGCGCACTGGTTACCCCTTTATTCTGGCTTTGTATTAGTGAAGCACCTTAACCGAGGTAAACCTGTACTGCTATTATTACTGTACTATGCTAGGATTATTATTATCTTAATTTATTAGCAGGTGAATACAGCCCTCCATACATTCACATACATAGAATCTGGCCCTTAAGTGGAAAAAGGTTGCTGACCCCTACCATAGACTCAGTGTTATCAGGAAATGAATAGGGGACAATGGAAGGAGGGAAGGATTTGAGAAGACAGGATCAAACAGCCTTTTTACATAATGCAAGGATTAACACTTAGGTTCCACAATGAGTATTACAAGCATGATTTACTACATATACAGACTCATTTTACTGTAGTGCGTTTAGTAACACGTTAAGTGTGATGAAATGGTTATTAAGTTACTTTTCAATATACAGCTATGGTACCCGTCGAGCCCAAATTATTTTTAAATTCACCTACTGTGAACTGACTCACTACCCCTGCTAGAAGTCTGTTCCAAGCATCAATTACTCTTGCAGTCAGGAGAGACATTAGTTTTACTTCTTTCCTCCTGCTAGTTTGAGGTCATGTCCCTGTGTTATTGATCTTAGTTTCATACTGAAAATGCTACCCTCCTGAAACATATCCACACCCTTAGGCCCCTTTCACACTGGGGCGTTTTTCAGGCGGTACAGAGCTAAAAATAGCGCCTGTATACCGCCTGAAAAAAATCCTGCCCCATTCACTCCAGTGTGAAAAGCCGGCGGGCTTTCACACTGGAGCGGTGCGCTAGCAGGACGGCAAAAAAAAGTCCTGCTAGCAGCATCTTTGGAGCGGTATAGGAGCGGTGTGTTCACCGCTCCTATACCGCTCCTTCCCATTGATTTGAATGGGACACTGCGGTAAAATATTAACCCCCTGCGGGGGATATTAACCCTTTTTCGGCCACTCGCGGGGGGTAAAACTGCACAGCGAGCTGCCGAAACCCGCGGGCAAAACTACGGTAAAGCAGCGCTAAATATATCGCTGCTTTACCGTCACCGCGACTCCCCGCCCCAGTGTGAAAGGAGCCTTAAAGTATTTAAACGTTTCAGTTATGTTCCCCCTTTCCTTTCTTTGCTCAAGGTTGTACATATTAAAGTGATTCTAAAAACAGATGTTTTTTTTTATCTTAATGCATTCTTCGCATTGAGATGAAAAACCTTCTGTGTGCAGCAGCTCTCCTCAGCCCTCCTAATACTTACCTGAACCCCATCTGATCCAGTGAGGTTGCATGAGATCACCGGCTGTCCAGGATTCTCCCTACTGATTGGTTGAGCCATTGGCTGTCAATCAAAGTCAGTGAGTCAATGAGGAGAGAGAGGGAGCGGGGCCGAGCCGTGGCTTTGTGTCTCAATGGACACACAGAGCAGTGGCTTGGCTTGGGTGCCCCCATAGGAGGGAGGGACAAGAAGCGCTAGCGAGGGACCTAAAAAGAGGATTAGCCGGGCTGCTCTGTGCAAAACCACTGCACAGAGCAGGTAAGTATAAACATGTTTGTTATTTTTAAACAAACAAAGCCAAGACTTTAATATCACTTTCAAGTAGAACTATGGACAAAACTTTTTTTTTTTCATTTTGGATAGAGCAAGAAAGGGTTATAACTGCTGTCAGATAATTTTTTTGCCATCTGCGTCCCATTACAGAGATTTCTCTTCACTTCCTGTCCCATAGCTAAAACAGGAAGTGTGAGGAAAGCCCTGTAGATTAAATGATTTCCTTGGGGACCCCCAGGTCACCGGAACTATTGTCCCTATTTGAAGATTTCTCCTCTGATATTTTTCTGAGGACAACCCAAAATTTGGGATTTTCCTTTACTTTCACTTTCAATGATAATGGTAAACAGGACAAATAGAGAGTGTGAATCAACTTAACAGGGGCACAGACAGCATAAAAAACTGAGAAGCATTGTAATCCCTCTTCACTCTACCCAAAAATAAAAAATAAAGTTTTGCCTTTAGTTATATTTTAAGTTCCTGAAGTCTCTTCTAATACGTTTTCTTTTTTTCAGACCTTTCATAATTTTTGCTGCCCATCTCTAAACTTATTCTTTTTTAACCTCTTTTTGTGAAGTCTCCAGAACCGGACACAGTATTCTAAATGAGGTCTAACTAAAGATCTATTTAGGGGAATCAGGACCTCCTTCCCCGTGCTGGTGATCCCTCTATAGAAATATCTACAAAGGGGAATCTAGACCTCCTTACTCCTGCTGGTGACCCCTCTATATAAAATTCTACTGTTATGCTGCGTACACACGGTCGGAATTCTCGTCGGAAAAAGCTCTGATGGTTTTCCCATCGGAATTCCGATGGATTTTTGCTCAAACTGTCTTGCCTACACACGGTCACACCAAATTCCGACGTTCAATATCACCACGGCATACAACACGTTTGACTGCACTATAAAAGGAAAGTTTAATGCTTCTGAGCATGCGTCGAATTGTTTCCAAGCATGCGTCAAAATTTTGCGTGACGGAATTGCATACACACGATCGGAAAATCCGATAGAAAGGTTTTCCGTCTGAAAAATTAAGAACAGGTTCTCAATCCAAAGTCCGTCGGAAATTCCGACAGAAAAAGACCGATGGGCATACACACGGTCGGAAAATCCGATGAAAAGCTCCCATCGGACTGTTTCCATTGGAAATTCCGACGGTGTGTACGCGGCATTAGACTTTATTATTAGTTGATTCATTAAGGGATGATGGAAAGTTAAAGGGGTTGTAAAGGTTCATGTCTTTTCACCTTAATGCATCCTATGCATTAAGGTGAAAAATCACCTGGCAATGACGGCCCCCGTAGCCCCCCTGTTTACTTACCCGAGCCCGTTCACCTGCTGTGCGCGTCCCCCGGCGTCCTCTTCTTCACGGAGTCTGGCCGTTGATTGGATAGATAGGAGAGATTGATAGCAGCGCAACCATTGGCTCGCGCTGCTGTCAATCACATCCAATGACGCGGCCCGCCGGGGGGCGGGACCGAGTCATACACGCTGTGTCTATGGATGCCAAGTGTATGACAGGGAGCATGCCTGCAAGCTAACCCTCTCAGAATAGAGCTTCCCAGAGGGAGGTTAGCTATTGCGGGGAGGAACCGAGACAGCCGCCGAGGGACCCCAGAACAGGAGGTTTAGGGCCACTCTGTGCAAAACGAACTGCACAGTGGAGGGAAGTATAACATGTTTGTTATTTAAAAAAACTAAAACAAAAAAACAAACATACAACCCCTTTAAAATGACCCTGTTGATCCAATAGAGGTTTT